>JAHIAM010003876.1:0-63484 GCA_021605205.1 Aegilops longissima
AAGCTGTGAGTGTTGATGACCTACGTAGCGCACCCAGGTTTGTTGATCGTGGAAATCACTCGGGACCCCAAAATAGTGAGTAATAGTTCATGAAAGCGGGCGAATCGGTTAAAACTTTGAGTGTTGATGAGACACGTAAAGCGCACCTTGGCGTTCAATAACTATGGAAATCGCCGGGACCCCAAAGCGGGCGAATTGGCCAAAACTGTGAGTGTTGACGGTGACACGTAAGCGCACCCACAGGATCGCTTTGGGACCCTAAAACGGTGAGTAATAGTGCATGAAACGGACCAGAATCGGCCAAAATTGTGAGTGTTGATGACCAACACGTAAGCGCACCTTGGCGTTCAACAACTATGGAAATCGCTTCGGGACCGTAAACGGTGAGTAATAGTCCACGAAACGGGTCAGAATTGGCCAAAACTGTGATTGTTGATGACGGACACGTAAAGGCACCCCGGGGATCGTCAATCTTGGAAATCACTCTCGGACCCCAAAACTGTGAGTAATAGTCCAAGAAACAGGACAGAATCGGCCAAAACCGCGAGTGTTGATGACCGACATGTAAGTGCACCCCGGGGTTCGTTAATCATGGATATCACTCCGGCAGCCCAAAACAGTGAGTAATAGTCCACGAAACGAGCGAGAATCGGCCAAAAGCTGTGAGTGTTGATGACCGACACGTAAAGCGCACTCGGGGTTCTTTAATTGTGGAAATCACTCCGGGACCCCAAAACAGTGAGTAATAGTCCAAAAGCAGCGGGCTAGAATCGGCCAAAACGCGAGTGTTGATGACCGACACGTAAAAGCGCGCCCGGGGTTAGTTAATCGTGGAAATCACTCCGGCAGCCCAAAGCAGTGAGTAATAGTCCATGAAATGGGCGAGAATTGGCCAAAACTGTGAGTGTTGATGACCGACATGTAAGCGCACCCCGGGGTTTGTTAATCGTGGTAATCACTCGGGAGCCCAAAACAGTGAGTAATAGTCCACGAAACAGGCAGAATCGGCCAAAACCGCAAGTGTTGATGACCGACACGTAAGCGCACCCAGGGTTCGTTAATCGTGGAAATCACCGGGACCCCAAAGCAGTGAGTAATAGTCCACGATCACGGGCGAGAATCGGCCAAAAGCTGTGAGTGTTGATGACCTACGTAAGCGCACCCCAGGTTTGTTGATCGTGGAAATCACTCTGGGACCCCAAAATAGTGAGTAATAGTTCATGAAAGCGGGGCGAATCGGTTAAAACTTTGAGTGTTGATGAGACACGTAAGCGCACCTTGGCGTTCAATAACTATGGAAATCGCCGGGACCCCAAAGCGGGCGAATTGGCCAAAACTGTGAGTGTTGACGGTGACACGTAAGCGCACCCACAGGATCGCTTTGGGACCCTAAAGCGGTGAGTAATAGTGCAAGCGGACCAGAATCGGCCAAAATTGTGAGTGTTGATGACCAACACGTAAGCGCACCTTGGCGTTCAACAACTATGAAATCGCCGGGACCGTAAGCGGTGAGTAATAGTCCCGAAAGCAGGTCAGAATTGGCCAAAAGCTGTGATTGTTGATGACGGACACGTAAAGGCACCCGAGGATCGTCAATCTTGGAAATCACTCTCGGACCCCAAAGCTGTGAGTAATAGTCAAGAAAGCAGGACAGAATCGGCCAAAACGCGAGTGTTGATGACCGACATGTAAGTGCACCCGGGGTTCGTTAATCATGGATATCACTCCGGCAGCCCAAAAGCAGTGAGTAATAGTCCACGAAGCGGGCGAGAATCGGCCAAAAGCTGTGAGTGTTGATGACCGACACGTAAGCGCACTCGGGGTTCTTTAATTGTGGAAATCACTCGGGACCCCAAAACAGTGAGTAATAGTCCCAAAGCGGGCTAGAATCGGCCAAAACCATGAGTGTTGATGACCCGACACGTAAAGCGCGCCCGGGGTTAGTTAATCGTGGAAATCACTCCGGCAGCCCAAAACAGTGAGTAATAGTCCATGAAATGGGCAGAATTGGCCAAAACTGTGAGTGTTGATGACCGACATGTAAGCGCACCCCGGGGTTTGTTAATCGTGGTAATCACTCCGGGAGCCCAAAACAGTGAGTAATAGTCCACGAAACAGGCCAGAATCGGCCAAAACCGCAAGTGTTGATGACCCGACACGTAAGCGCACCCGGGGTTAGTTAATCGTGGAAATCGCCGGGACCCCAAAGCAGTGAGTAATAGTCCACGAAACGGGCGAGAATCGGCCAAAAGCTGTGAGTGTTGATGACCTACGTAAGCGCACCCACAGGTTTGTTGATCGTGGAAATCACTCGGGACCCCAAAATAGTGAGTAATAGTTCATGAAGCGGGCGAATCGGTTAAAACTTTGAGTGTTGATGAGACACGTAAGCGCACCTTGGCGTTCAATAACTATGGAAATCGCTTCGGGACCCCAAAACGGGCCAGAATTGGCCAAAACTGTGAGTGTTGACGGTGACACGTAGCGCACCCACAGGATCGCTTTGGGACCCTAAAGCGGTGAGTAATAGTGCGAAAGCGGACCAGAATCGGCCAAAATTGTGAGTGTTGATGACCAACACGTAAGCGCACCTTGGCGTTCAACAACTATGGAAATAAACCGGGACCGTAAGCGGTGAGTAATAGTCCATGAAGCGGGTCAGAATTGGCCAAAGCTGTGATTGTTGATGACGGACACGTAAAGGCACCCGAGGATCGTCAATCTTGGAAATCACTCTCGGACCCCAAAAGCTGTGAGTAATAGTCAAGAAAGCAGGACAGAATCGGCCAAAACGCGAGTGTTGATGACCGACATGTAAGTGCACCCGGGGTTCGTTAATCATGGATATCACTCCGGCAGCCCAAAAGCAGTGAGTAATAGTCCACGAAGCGGGCGAGAATCGGCCAAAAGCTGTGAGTGTTGATGACCGACACGTAAAGCGCTCTCGGGGTTCTTTAATTGTGGAAATCACTCGGGACCCCAAAACAGTGAGTAATAGTCCAAAAGCGGGCTAGAATCGGCCAAAAACATGAGTGTTGATGACCGACACGTAAAGCGCGCCCGGGGTTAGTTAATCGTGGAAATCACTCCGGCAGCCCAAAACAGTGAGTAATAGTCCATGAAATGGGCAGAATTGGCCAAAGCTGTGAGTGTTGATGACCGACATGTAAGCGCACCCGGGGTTTGTTAATCGTGGTAATCACTCCGGGAGCCCAAAACAGTGAGTAATAGTCCACGAAACAGGCGAGAATCGGCCAAAACCGCAAGTGTTGATGACCGACACGTAAAGCGCCCGGGGTTAGTTAATCGTGGAAATCGCCGGGACCCCAAAGCAGTGAGTAATAGTCCACGAAACGGGCGAGAATCGGCCAAAACTGTGAGTGTTGATGACCTACGTAAGCGCACCCTGGGTTTGTTGATCATGGAAATCACTCGGGACCCCAAAATAGTGAGTAATAGTTCATGAAAGCGGGCGAATCGGTTAAAACTTTGAGTGTTGATGAGACACGTAAAGCGCACCTTGGCGTTCAATAACTATGGAAATCGCCGGGACCCCAAAGCGGGCGAAATTGGCCAAAACTGTGAGTGTTGACGGTGACACGTAAGCGCACCCACAGGATCGCTTTGGGACCCTAAAGCGGTGAGTAATAGTGCAAGCGGACCAGAATCGGCCAAAATTGTGAGTGTTGATGACCAACACGTAAGCGCACCTTGGCGTTCAACAACTATGAAATCGCCGGGACCGTAAGCGGTGAGTAATAGTCCACGAAGCGGGTCAGAATTGGCCAAAAGCTGTGATTGTTGATGACGGACACGTAAAGGCACCCGAGGATCGTCAATCTTGGAAATCACTCTCGGACCCCAAAGCTGTGAGTAATAGTCAAAAAGCAGGACAGAATCGGCCAAAACGCGAGTGTTGATGACCGACATGTAAGTGCACCCGGGGTTCGTTAATCATGGATATCACTCCGGCAGCCCAAAACAGTGAGTAATAGTCCACGAAACGGGCCAGAATCGGCCAAAACTGTGAGTGTTGATGACCGACACGTAAGCGCACTCGGGGTTCTTTAATTGTGGAAATCACTCCGGGACCCCAAAACAGTGAGTAATAGTCCAAAAGCGGGCTAGAATCGGCCAAAACGCGAGTGTTGATGGCCCGACACGTAAAGCGCGCCCGGGGTTCGTTAATCTTGGAAATCACTCCGGCAGCCCAAAACAGTGAGTAATAGTCCATGAAATGGGCCAGAATTGGCCAAAACTGTGAGTGTTGTTGACCGACATGTAAGCGCACCCGGGGTTTGTTAATCGTGGTAATCACTCGGGAGCCCAAACAGTGAGTAATAGTCCACGAAACAGGCGAGAATCGGCCAAAACCGCAAGTGTTGATGACCGACACGTAAGCGCACCCGGGTTCGTTAATCGTGGAAATCACCGGGACCCCAAAGCAGTGAGTAATAGTCCACGAAATGGGCGAGAATCGGCCAAAGCTGTGAGTGTTGATGACCTACGTAAGCGCACCCACAGGTTTGTTGATCATGGAAATCACTCGGGACCCCAAAATAGTGAGTAATAGTTCATGAAGCGGGCGAATCGGTTAAAACTTTGAGTGTTGATGAGACACGTAAAGCGCACCTTGGCGTTCAATAACTATGGAAATCGCCGGGACCCCAAAGCGGGCGAAATTGGCCAAAACTGTGAGTGTTGACGGTGACACGTAAGCGCACCCACAGGATCGCTTTGGGACCCTAAAGCGGTGAGTAATAGTGCGCAAGCGGACCAGAATCGGCCAAAATTGTGAGTGTTGATGACCAACACGTAAGCGCACCTTGGCGTTCAACAACTATGGAAATAAACCGGGACCGTAAGCGGTGAGTAATAGTCCACGAAGCAGGTCAGAATTGGCCAAAGCTGTGATTGTTGATAGCGGACACGTAAAGGCACCCGAGGATCGTCAATCTTGGAAATCACTCTCGGACCCCAAAGCTGTGAGTAATAGTCCAGAAAGCAGGACAGAATCGGCCAAAACGCGAGTGTTGATGACCGACATGTAAGTGCACCCGGGGTTCGTTAATCATGGATATCACTCCGGCAGCCCAAAGCAGTGAGTAATAGTCCACGAAGCGGGCGAGAATCGGCCAAAAGCTGTGAGTGTTGATGACCGACACGTAAGCGCACTCGGGGTTCTTTAATTGTGGAAATCACTTCGGGACCCCAAAACAGTGAGTAATAGTCCAAGAAACGGGCTAGAATCGGCCAAAACCGCGAGTGTTGATGACCGACACGTAAGCGCGCCCCGGGGTTCGTTAATCGTGGAAATCACTCCGGCAGCCCAAAACAGTGAGTAATAGTCCATGAAATGGGCCAGAATTGGCCAAAACTGTGAGTGTTGATGACCGACATGTAAGCGCACCCCGGGGTTTGTTAATCGTGGTAATCACTTCGGGAGCCCAAAACAGTGAGTAATAGTCCACGAAACGGGCTAGAATCGGCCAAAACCGCAAGTGTTGATGACCGACACGTAAGCGCACCCCGGGGTTCGTTAATCGTGGAAATCACTTCGGGACCCCAAAACAGTGAGTAATAGTCCACGAAATGGGCCAGAATCGGCCAAAACTGTGAGTGTTGATGACCTACACGTAAGCGCACCCACAGGTTTGTTGATCATGGAAATCACTCGGGACCCCAAAATAGTGAGTAATAGTTCATGAAGCGGGCGAATCGGTTAAAACTTTGAGTGTTGATGAGACACGTAAAGCGCACCTTGGCGTTCAATAACTATGGAAATCGCCGGGACCCCAAAGCGGGCGAGAATTGGCCAAAACTGTGAGTGTTGACGGTGACACGTAAGCGCACCCACAGGATCGCTTTGGGACCCTAAAGCGGTGAGTAATAGTGCGAAAGCGGACCAGAATCGGCCAAAATTGTGAGTGTTGATGACCAACACGTAAGCGCACCTTGGCGTTCAACAACTATGGAAATAAACCGGGACCGTAAGCGGTGAGTAATAGTCCACGAAAGCAGGTCAGAATTGGCCAAAAGCTGTGATTGTTGATAGCCGGACACGTAAAGGCACCCGGGGATCGTCAATCTTGGAAATCACTCTCGGACCCCAAAGCTGTGAGTAATAGTCAAAAGCAGGACAGAATCGGCCAAAACCGCGAGTGTTGATGACCGACATGTAAGTGCACCCCGGGGTTCGTTAATCATGGATATCACTCCGGCAGCCCAAAACAGTGAGTAATAGTCCACGAAGCGGGCGAGAATCGGCCAAAGCTGTGAGTGTTGATGACCGACACGTAAAGCGCACTCGGGGTTCTTTAATTGTGGAAATCACTCGGGACCCCAAAACAGTGAGTAATAGTCCACGAAAGCAGGCTAGAATCGGCCAAAACATGAGTGTTGATGACCCGACACGTAAAGCGCGCCCGGGGTTAGTTAATCGTGGAAATCACTCCGGCAGCCCAAAAGCAGTGAGTAATAGTCCATGAAATGGGGCAGAATTGGCCAAAACTGTGAGTGTTGATGACCGACATGTAAGCGCACCCCGGGGTTTGTTAATCGTGGTAATCACTCCGGGAGCCCAAAACAGTGAGTAATAGTCCACGAAACAGGCCAGAATCGGCCAAAACCGCAAGTGTTGATGACCGACACGTAAAGCGCACCCGGGGTTAGTTAATCGTGGAAATCACCGGGACCCCAAAGCAGTGAGTAATAGTCCACGAAATGGGCGAGAATCGGCCAAAAGCTGTGAGTGTTGATGACCTACGTAAGCGCACCCTGGGTTTGTTGATCATGGAAATCACTCTGGGACCCCAAAATAGTGAGTAATAGTTCATGAAGCGGGCGAATCGGTTAAAACTTTGAGTGTTGATGAGACACGTAAGCGCACCTTGGCGTTCAATAACTATGGAAATCGCCGGGACCCCAAAGCGGGCGAGAATTGGCCAAAAGCTGTGAGTGTTGACGGTGACACGTAAGCGCACCCACAGGATCGCTTTGGGACCCTAAAGCGGTGAGTAATAGTGCGCAAGCGGACCAGAATCGGCCAAAATTGTGAGTGTTGATGACCAACACGTAAGCGCACCTTGGCGTTCAACAACTATGAAATCGCCGGGACCGTAAGCGGTGAGTAATAGTCCACGAAGCAGGTCAGAATTGGCCAAAAGCTGTGATTGTTGAGCGGACACGTAAAGGCACCCGAGGATCGTCAATCTTGGAAATCACTCTCGGACCCCAAAGCTGTGAGTAATAGTCAAGAAAGCAGGACAGAATCGGCCAAAACGCGAGTGTTGATGACCGACATGTAAGTGCACCCGGGGTTCGTTAATCATGGATATCACTCCGGCAGCCCAAAAGCAGTGAGTAATAGTCCACGAAGCGGGCGAGAATCGGCCAAAAGCTGTGAGTGTTGATGACCCGACGTAAGCGCACTCGGGGTTCTTTAATTGTGGAAATCACTCGGGACCCCAAAACAGTGAGTAATAGTCCAAAAGCGGGCTAGAATCGGCCAAAACATGAGTGTTGATGACCGACACGTAAAGCGCCCGGGGTTAGTTAATCGTGGAAATCACTCCGGCAGCCCAAAACAGTGAGTAATAGTCCATGAAATGGGCGAATTAGCCAAAACTGTGAGTGTTGATGACCGACATGTAAGCGCACCCTGGGGTTTGTTAATCGTGGTAATCACTCCGGGAGCCCAAAACAGTGAGTAATAGTCCACGAAACAGGCCAGAATCGGCCAAAACCGCAAGTGTTGATGACCGACCGTAAGCGCACCCGGGTTAGTTAATCGTGGAAATCACCGGGACCCCAAAGCAGTGAGTAATAGTCCACGAAACGGGCCAGAATCGGCCAAAACTGTGAGTGTTGATGACCTACACGTAAACGCACCCCTGGGTTTGTTGATCATGGAAATCACTCGGGACCCCAAAATAGTGAGTAATAGTTCATGAAGCGGGCGAATCGGTTAAAACTTTGAGTGTTGATGAGACACGTAAAGCGCACCTTGGCGTTCAATAACTATGGAAATCGCCGGGACCCCAAAGCGGGCGAGAATTGGCCAAAACTGTGAGTGTTGACGGTGACACGTAAGCGCACCCACAGGATCGCTTTGGGACCCTAAAGCGGTGAGTAATAGTGCGAAAGCGGACCAGAATCGGCCAAAATTGTGAGTGTTGATGACCAACACGTAAGCGCACCTTGGCGTTCAACAACTATGGAAATAAACCGGGACCGTAAGCGGTGAGTAATAGTCCATGAAAGCGGGTCAGAATTGGCCAAAAGCTGTGATTGTTGACAGCGGACACGTAAAGGCACCCGAGGATCGTCAATCTTGGAAATCACTCTCGGACCCCAAAGCTGTGAGTAATAGTCAAGAAAGCAGGACAGAATCGGCCAAAACCGCGAGTGTTGATGACCGACATGTAAGTGCACCCCCGGGTTTCGTAATCCTGGGAATCACTCCCGGAGCCCAAAACCATGAGTTATAGTCCACGAAGCGGGCGAGAATCGGCCAAAAGCTGTGAGTGTTGATGACCGACACGTAAGCGCACTCGGGGTTCTTTAATTGTGGAAATCACTCGGGACCCCAAAACAGTGAGTAATAGTCCACAAAGCGGGCTAGAATCGGCCAAAACATGAGTGTTGATGACCGACACGTAAAGCGCGCCCGGGGTTCGTTAATCGTGGAAATCACTCCGGCAGCCCAAAGCAGTGAGTAATAGTCCATGAAATGGGCAGAATTGGCCAAAACTGTGAGTGTTGATGACCGACATGTAAGCGCACCCTGGGGTTTGTTAATCCTGGTAGTCACTCCGCGAGCCCAAAACAGTGAGTAATAGTCCACGAAACAGGCCAGAATCGGCCAAAACCGCAAGTGTTGATGACCGACACGTAAGCGCACCCGGGGTTAGTTAATCGTGGAAATCGCCGGGACCCCAAAACAGTGAGTAATAGTCCACGAAATGGGCGAGAATCGGCCAAAAGCTGTGAGTGTTGATGACCTACGTAAGCGCACCACAGGTTTGTTAATCATGGAAATCACTCGGGACCCCAAAATAGTGAGTAATAGTTCATGAAAGCGGGCGAATCGGTTAAAACTTTGAGTGTTGATGAGACACGTAAAGCGCACCTTAGCGTTCAATAACTATGGAAATCGCCGGGACCCCAAAGCGGGCGAATTGGCCAAAAGCTGTGAGTGTTGACGGTGACACGTAAGCGCACCCACAGGATCGCTTTGGGACCCTAAAGCGGTGAGTAATAGTGCGCAAGCGGACCAGAATCGGCCAAAATTGTGAGTGTTGATGACCAACACGTAAGCGCACCTTGGCGTTCAACAACTATGGAAATAAACCGGGACCGTAAGCGGTGAGTAATAGTCCACGAAGCGGGTCAGAATTGGCCAAAAGCTGTGATTGTTGATAGCCGGACACGTAAAGGCACCCGAGGATCGTCAATCTTGGAAATCACTCTCGGACCCCAAAGCTGTGAGTAATAGTCAAGAAAGCAGGACAGAATCGGCCAAAACCGCGAGTGTTGATGACCGACATGTAAGTGCACCCGGGGTTCGTTAATCATGGATATCACTCCGGCAGCCCAAAAGCAGTGAGTAATAGTCCACGAAGCGGGCGAGAATCGGCCAAAGCTGTGAGTGTTGATGACCGACACGTAAGCGCACTCGGGGTTCTTTAATTGTGGAAATCACTCGGGACCCCAAAACAGTGAGTAATAGTCCAAAAGCGGGCTAGAATCGGCCAAAACGCGAGTGTTGATGACCCAAACACGTAAAGCGCGCCCGGGGTTAGTTAATCGTGGAAATCACTCCGGCAGCCCAAAACAGTGAGTAATAGTCCATGAAATGGGCAGAATTGGCCAAAAGCTGTGAGTGTTGATGACCGACATGTAAGCGCACCCGGGGTTTGTTAATCGT
The DNA here is from genome assembly GCA_021605205.1 of Aegilops longissima. NCBI lineage: Eukaryota > Viridiplantae > Streptophyta > Magnoliopsida > Poales > Poaceae > Aegilops > Aegilops longissima. Next base: position 9,929 of record JAHIAM010003876.1, read on the forward strand.
GGTAATCACTCCGGGAGCCCAAAGCAGTGAGTAATAGTCCACGAAACAGGCGAGAATCGGCCAAAACCGCAAGTGTTGATGACCCCGTAAAGCGCACCCGGGGTTAGTTAATCGTGGAAATCACCGGGACCCCAAAGCAGTGAGTAATAGTCCACGAAATGGGCGAGAATCGGCCAAAAGCTGTGAGTGTTGATGACCTACGTAAGCGCACCCTGGGTTTGTTGATCATGGAAATCACTCGGGACCCCAAAATAGTGAGTAATAGTTCATGAAAGCGGGCGAATCGGTTAAAACTTTGAGTGTTGATGAGACACGTAAGCGCACCTTAGCGTTCAATAACTATGGAAATCGCCGGGACCCCAAAGCGGGCGAGAATTGGCCAAAAGCTGTGAGTGTTGACGGTGACACGTAAGCGCACCCACAGGATCGCTTTGGGACCCTAAAGCGGTGAGTAATAGTGCAAGCGGACCAGAATCGGCCAAAATTGTGAGTGTTGATGACCAACACGTAAGCGCACCTTGGCGTTCAACAACTATAAATAAACCGGGACCGTAAGCGGTGAGTAATAGTCCACAAGCAAGCGGGTCAGAATTGGCCAAAGCTGTGATTGTTGATGAGCCGGACACGTAAAGGCACCCGGGGATCGTCAATCTTGGAAATCACTCTCGGACCCCAAAGCTGTGAGTAATAGTCAGAAAGCAGGACAGAATCGGCCAAAACCGCGAGTGTTGATGACCGACATGTAAGTGCACCCGGGGTTCGTTAATCATGGATATCACTCCGGCAGCCCAAAGCAGTGAGTAATAGTCCACGAAGCGGGCGAGAATCGGCCAAAGCTGTGAGTGTTGATGACCGACACGTAAGCGCACTCGGGGTTCTTTAATTGTGGAAATCACTCGGGACCCCAAAACAGTGAGTAATAGTCCAAAAGCGGGCTAGAATCGGCCAAAACGCGAGTGTTGATGACCGACACGTAAAGCGCGCCCGGGGTTAGTTAATCGTGGAAATCACTCCGGCAGCCCAAAAGCAGTGAGTAATAGTCCATGAAATGGGCGAGAATTGGCCAAAACTGTGAGTGTTGATGACCGACATGTAAGCGCACCCGGGGTTTGTTAATCGTGGTAATCACTCGGGAGCCCAAAAGCAGTGAGTAATAGTCCACGAAACAGGCGAGAATCGGCCAAAACCGCAAGTGTTGATGACCGACACGTAAAGCGCACCCGGGGTTAGTTAATCGTGGAAATCACTTGGGACCCCAAAGCAGTGAGTAATAGTCCACGAAATGGGCGAGAATCGGCCAAAACTGTGAGTGTTGATGACCTACGTAAGCGCACCCACAGGTTTGTTAATCGTGGAAATCACTCGGGACCCCAAAATAGTGAGTAATAGTTCATGAAGCGGGCGAATCGGTTAAAACTTTGAGTGTTGATGAGACACGTAAGCGCACCTTGGCGTTCAATAACTATGGAAATCGCCGGGACCCCAAAGCGGGCGAAATTGGCCAAAACTGTGAGTGTTGACGGTGACACGTAAGCGCACCCACAGGATCGCTTTGGGACCCTAAAGCGGTGAGTAATAGTGCGCGAAGCGGACCAGAATCGGCCAAAATTGTGAGTGTTGATGACCAACACGTAGCGCACCTTGGCGTTCAACAACTATGGAAATCGCCGGGACCGTAAGCGGTGAGTAATAGTCCATGAAAGCGGGTCAGAATTGGCCAAAACTGTGATTGTTGACAGCGGACACGTAAAGGCACCCGGGGATCGTCAATCTTGGAAATCACTCTCGGACCCCAAAGCTGTGAGTAATAGTCAGAAAGCAGGACAGAATCGGCCAAAACGCGAGTGTTGATGACCGACATGTAAGTGCACCCGGGGTTCGTTAATCATGGATATCACTCCGGCAGCCCAAAACAGTGAGTAATAGTCCACGAAGCGGGCGGGAGAATCGGCCAAAACTGTGAGTGTTGATGACCGACACGTAAGCGCACCGGGGTTCGTTCAATAACTATGGAAATTGAGTAATAGTCCACGAAGCGGGCAGAATCGGCCAAAATTGTGAGTGTTGATGACCAACACGTAAGCGCACCTTGGGTTTCAACAACTATGGAAATCACCGGGACCAAAGCGGTGAGTAATAGTCCATGAAGCGGGCAGAATTGGCCAAAACTGTGAGTGTTGACGGACACGTAAAAGCACCCGGGGTTCGTTAATTGTGGAAATCACTCCGGGACCCCAAAACAGTGAGTAATAGTGAGTAATAGTCCACGAAAGCGGGCTAGAATCGGCCAGTGAGTAGTGTTGATGACAAACATGAGTGTTGATGACCGACACGTAAGCGCGCCCCGGGGTTAGTTAATCGTGGAAATCACTCCGGCAGCCCAAAACAGTGAGTAATAGTCCATGAAACGGGCCAGAATTGGCCAAAGCTGTGAGTGTTGATGACCGACACGTAAGCGCACCCGGGGTTTGTTAATCGTGGTAATCACTCCGGGAGCCCAAAACAGTGAGTAATAGTCCACGAAACAGGCCAGAATCGGCCAAAACCGCAAGTGTTGATGACCGACACGTAAAGCGCACCCGGGGTTAGTTAATCGTGGAAATCACCGGGACCCCAAAGCAGTGAGTAATAGTCCACGAAACGGGCGAGAATCGGCCAAAACTGTGAGTGTTGATGACCTACGTAAGCGCACCCTGGGTTTGTTAATCATGGAAATCACTCGGGACCCCAAAATAGTGAGTAATAGTTCATGAAGCGGGCGAATCGGTTAAAACTTTGAGTGTTGATGAGACACGTAAGCGCACCTTGGCGTTCAATAACTATGGAAATCGCCGGGACCCCAAAGCGGGCGAAATTGGCCAAAAGCTGTGAGTGTTGACGGTGACACGTAAGCGCACCCACAGGATCGCTTTGGGACCCTAAAGCGGTGAGTAATAGTGCAAGCGGACCAGAATCGGCCAAAATTGTGAGTGTTGATGACCAACACGTAAGCGCACCTTGGCGTTCAACAACTATGGAAATAAACCGGGACCGTAAGCGGTGAGTAATAGTCCATGAAGCGGGTCAGAATTGGCCAAAAGCTGTGATGATTGTTGATGACCGGACACGTAAAGGCACCCGAGGATCGTCAATCTTGGAAATCACTCTCGGACCCCAAAGCTGTGAGTAATAGTCAAAAGCAGGACAGAATCGGCCAAAACCGCGAGTGTTGATGACCGACATGTAAGTGCACCCGGGGTTCGTTAATCATGGATATCACTCCGGCAGCCCAAAAGCAGTGAGTAATAGTCCACGAAGCGGGCGAGAATCGGCCAAAAGCTGTGAGTGTTGATGACCGACACGTAAGCGCACTCGGGGTTCTTTAATTGTGGAAATCACTCGGGACCCCAAAACAGTGAGTAATAGTCCAAAAGCGGGCTAGAATCGGCCAAAACGCGAGTGTTGATGACCGACACGTAAAGCGCGCCCGGGGGTTCGTTAATCGTGGAAATCACTCCAGCAGCCCAAAACAGTGAGTAATAGTCCATGAAATGTGCCAGAATTGGCCAAAACTGTGAGTGTTGATGACCGACATGTAAGCGCACCCCGGGGTTTGTTAATCGTGGTAATCACTCCAGGAGCCCAAAACAGTGAGTAATAGTCCCCGAAACAGGCCAGAATCGGCCAAAACCGCAAGTGTTGATGACCGACACGTAAAGCGCACCCGGGGTTAGTTAATCGTGGAAATCGCCGGGACCCCAAAGCAGTGAGTAATAGTCCACGAAACGGGCAGAATCGGCCAAAACTGTGAGTGTTGATGACCTACGTAAGCGCACCCACAGGTTTGTTAATCATGGAAATCACTCTGGGACCCCAAAATAGTGAGTAATAGTTCATGAAAGCGGGCGAATCGGTTAAAACTTTGAGTGTTGATGAGACACGTAAGCGCACCTTATGGCGTTCAATAACTATGGAAATCGCCGGGACCCCAAAGCGGGCGAGAATTGGCCAAAACTGTGAGTGTTGACGGTGACACGTAAACGCACCCCGGGGATCGCTTTGGGACCCTAAAACGGTGAGTAATAGTGCAAGCGGACCAGAATCGGCCAAAATTGTGAGTGTTGATGACCAACACGTAAGCGCACCTTGGCGTTCAACAACTATGGAAATCGCCGGGACCGTAAGCGGTGAGTAATAGTCCATGAAGCGGGTCAGAATTGGCCAAAAGCTGTGATTGTTGACAGCGGACACGTAAAGGCACCCGGGGATCGTCAATCTTGGAAATCACTCTCGGACCCCAAAGCTGTGAGTAATAGTCAAGAAAGCAGGACAGAATCGGCCAAAACAACGAGTGTTGATGACCGACATGTAAGTGCACCCTGGGGTTCGTTAATCATGGATATCACTTCGGCAGCCCAAAACAGTGAGTAATAGTCCACGAAACGGGCCAGAATCGGCCAAAACTGTGAGTGTTGATGACCGACACGTAAGCGCACTCGGGGTTCTTTAATTGTGGAAATCACTCGGGACCCCAAAACAGTGAGTAATAGTCCAGAAAGCGGGCTAGAATCGGCCAAAACGCGAGTGTTGATGACCGACACGTAAAAGCGCCCGGGGTTAGTTAATCGTGGAAATCACTCCGGCAGCCCAAAACAGTGAGTAATAGTCCATGAAATGGGCGAGAATTGGCCAAAACTGTGAGTGTTGATGACCGACATGTAAGCGCACCCGGGGTTTGTTAATCGTGGTAATCACTCGGGAGCCCAAAACAGTGAGTAATAGTCCACGAAACAGGCGAGAATCGGCCAAAACCGCAAGTGTTGATGACCGACACGTAAAGCGCACCCGGGGTTAGTTAATCGTGGAAATCGCCGGGACCCCAAAGCAGTGAGTAATAGTCCACGAAATGGGCGAGAATCGGCCAAAACTGTGAGTGTTGATGACCTACGTAAGCGCACCCCTGGGTTTGTTAATCGTGGAAATCACTCGGGACCCCAAAATAGTGAGTAATAGTTCATGAAGCGGGCGAATCGGTTAAAACTTTGAGTGTTGATGAGACACGTAAAGCGCACCTTGGCGTTCAATAACTATGGAAATCGCCGGGACCCCAAAGCGGGCGAAATTGGCCAAAACTGTGAGTGTTGACGGTGACACGTAAGCGCACCCACAGGATCGCTTTGGGACCCTAAAGCGGTGAGTAATAGTGTGCGAAAGCGGACCAGAATCGGCCAAAATTGTGAGTGTTGATGACCAACACGTAAGCGCACCTTGGCGTTCAACAACTATGGAAATCGCCGGGACCGTAAGCGGTGAGTAATAGTCCATGAAAGCGGGTCGAGAATTGGCCAAGCTGTGATTGTTGATGACGGACACGTAAAGGGGATCGTCAATCTTGGAAATCACTCTCGGACCCCAAAACTGTGAGTAATAGTCAAGAAAGCAGGACAGAATCGGCCAAAACGCGAGTGTTGATGACCGACACGTAAGTGCACCCGGGGTTCGTTTGAAATCACTCCGGCAGCCCAAAAGCAGTGAGTAATAGTCCACGAAAGCGGGCCAGAATCGGCCAAAACTGTGAGTGTTGATGACCGACACGTAAGCGCACCGGGGTTTGTTAATTGTGGAAATCACTCCGGGACCCCAAAGCAGTGAGTAATAGTCCTAGAATCGGCCAAAAGCAGGCAGTGAGTAAATCGGCCAAAACCGCAAAGTGTTGATGACCGACACGTGTAAGCGCACCCGGGGTTCGTTAATCGTGGAAATCACTCCGGGACCCCAAAGCAGTGAGTAATAGTCCACGAAGCGGGCGAGAATCGGCCAAAACTGTGAGTGTTGATGACCTACGTAAAGCGCACCCGGGGTTTGTTAATCGTGGAAATCACTCGGGACCCCAAAATAGTGAGTAATAGTTCATGAAGCGGGCGAATCGGTTAAAACTTTGAGTGTTGATGAGACACGTAAGCGCGGGGTTTGTTAAGCGTTCAATAACTATGGAAATAAAGCGGGACCCCAAAGCGGGAGTAATAGTCCACGATCGGGCGAGAAATGTGTTGATGAAAACTGTGAGTGTTGATGAGAATCGGTTAAAACTTTGAGTGTTGATGAGACACGTAAGCGCACAGGATCGCTTTGGGACCCTAAAGCGTGTGAGTAATAGCGCACCACAGGATCGCTTTGGGACCCTAAAGCGGTGAGTAATAGTGCGAAAGCGGACCAGAATCGGCCAAAATTGTGAGTGTTGATGACCAACACGTAAGCGCACCTTGGCGTTCAACAACTATAAATCGCCGGGACCGTAAGCGGTGAGTAATAGTCCATGAAGCAGGTCAGAAATTGGCCAAAACTGTGATTGTTGATGACGGACACGTAAAGGCACCCGGGGATCGTCAATCTTGGAAATCACTCTCGGACCCCAAAGCTGTGAGTAATAGTCAAGAAAGCAGGACAGAATCGGCCAAAACCGCGAGTGTTGATGACCGACATGTAAGTGCACCCGGGGTTCGTTAATCATGGATATCACTCCGGCAGCCCAAAACAGTGAGTAATAGTCCACGAAGCGGGCGAGAATCGGCCAAAAGCTGTGAGTGTTGATGACCGACACGTAAGCGCACTCGGGGTTCTTTAATTGTGGAAATCACTCGGGACCCCAAAACAGTGAGTAATAGTCCACGAAAGCAGGCTAGAATCGGCCAAAACGCGAGTGTTGATGACCGACACGTAAAGCGCGCCCGGGGTTCGTTAATCGTGGAAATCACTCCGGCAGCCCAAAACAGTGAGTAATAGTCCATGAAATGGGCGAGAATTGGCCAAAAGCTGTGAGTGTTGATGACCGACATGTAAGCGCACCCGGGGTTTGTTAATCGTGGTAATCACTCGGGAGCCCAAAACAGTGAGTAATAGTCCACGAAACAGGCGAGAATCGGCCAAAACCGCAAAGTGTTGATGACCGACACGTAAAGCGCACCCGGGGTTAGTTAATCATGGATATCACTCCGGGACCCCAAAACAGTGAGTAATAGTCCACGAAACGGGCTAGAATCGGCCAAAACTGTGAGTGTTGATGACCTACACGTAAACGCACCCCTGGGTTTGTTAATCATGGAAATCACTCTGGGACCCCAAAATAGTGAGTAATAGTTCATGAAACTGGCCAGAGTCGGTTAAAACTTTGAGTGTTGATGAGACACGTAAGCGCACCTTGGCGTTCAATAACTATGGAAATCGCTTCGGGACCCCAAAACGGGCCAGAATTGGCCAAAACTGTGAGTGTTGACGGTGACACGTAGCGCACCCACAGGATCGCTTTGGGACCCTAAAGCGGTGAGTAATAGTGCGAAAGCGGACCAGAATCGGCCAAAATTGTGAGTGTTGATGACCAACACGTAAGCGCACCTTGGCGTTCAACAACTATGAAATCGCCGGGACCGTAAGCGGTGAGTAATAGTCCATGAAGCGGGTCAGAATTGGCCAAAAGCTGTGATTGTTGATGACGGACACGTAAAGGCACCCGAGGATCGTCAATCTTGGAAATCACTCTCGGACCCCAAAGCTGTGAGTAATAGTCAAGAAAGCAGGACAGAATCGGCCAAAACGCGAGTGTTGATGACCGACATGTAAGTGCACCCGGGGTTCGTTAATCATGGATATCACTCCGGCAGCCCAAAGCAGTGAGTAATAGTCCACGAAGCGGGCGAGAATCGGCCAAAGCTGTGAGTGTTGATGACCGACACGTAAGCGCACTCGGGGTTCTTTAATTGTGGAAATCACTCGGGACCCCAAAACAGTGAGTAATAGTCCACGAAAGCAGGCTAGAATCGGCCAAAACGCGAGTGTTGATGACCCATGTAACACGTAAAGCGCGCCCGGGGTTAGTTAATCGTGGAAATCACTCCGGCAGCCCAAAGCAGTGAGTAATAGTCCATGAAATGGGCGAATTGGCCAAAACTGTGAGTGTTGATGACCGACATGTAAGCGCACCCGGGGTTTGTTAATCGTGGTAATCACTCCGGAGCCCAAAGCAGTGAGTAATAGTCCACGAAACAGGCCAGAATCGGCCAAAACCGCAAAGTGTTGATGACCGACACGTAAAGCGCACCCGGGGTTCGTTAATCGTGGAAATCACCGGGACCCCAAAGCAGTGAGTAATAGTCCACGAAACGGGCGAGAATCGGCCAAAACTGTGAGTGTTGATGACCTACGTAAGCACCCTGGGTTTGTTAATCATGGAAATCACTCGGGACCCCAAAATAGTGAGTAATAGTTCATGAAAGCGGGCGAATCGGTTAAAACTTTGAGTGTTGATGAGACACGTAAAGCGCACCTTAGCGTTCAATAACTATGGAAATCGCCGGGACCCCAAAGCGGGCGAAATTGGCCAAAAGCTGTGAGTGTTGACGGTGACACGTAAGCGCACCCACAGGATCGCTTTGGGACCCTAAAGCGGTGAGTAATAGTGCGCAAGCGGACCAGAATCGGCCAAAATTGTGAGTGTTGATGACCAACACGTAAGCGCACCTTGGCGTTCAACAACTATGAAATCGCCGGGACCGTAAGCGGTGAGTAATAGTCCATGAAGCAGGTCAGAATTGGCCAAAGCTGTGATTGTTGATGACGGACACGTAAAGGCACCCGGGGATCGTCAATCTTGGAAATCACTCTCGGACCCCAAAGCTGTGAGTAATAGTCAAAAGCAGGACAGAATCGGCCAAAACGCGAGTGTTGATGACCGACATGTAAGTGCACCCGGGGTTCGTTAATCATGGATATCACTCCGGCAGCCCAAAGCAGTGAGTAATAGTCCACGAAGCGGGCGAGAATCGGCCAAAACTGTGAGTGTTGATGACCCGACACGTAAGCGCACTCGGGGTTCTTTAATTGTGGAAATCACTCGGGACCCCAAAACAGTGAGTAATAGTCCACGAAACGGGCTAGAATCGGCCAAAACGCGAGTGTTGATGACCGACACGTAAATGCGCCCCAGGGTTCGTTAATCGTGGAAATCACTCCGGCAGCCCAAAACAGTGAGTAATAGTCCATGAAATGGGCCAGAATTGGCCAAAACTGTCAGTGTTGATGACCGACATGTAAGCGCACCCCGGGGTTTGTTAATCGTGGTAATCACTCCGGGAGCCCAAAACAGTGAGTAATAGTCCACGAAACAGGCGAGAATCGGCCAAAACCGCAGAGTGTTGATGACCGACACGTAAAGCGCACCCCGGGGTTAGTTAATCGTGGAAATCACCGGGACCCCAAAGCAGTGAGTAATAGTCCACGAAAGCGGGCGAGAATCGGCCAAAACTGTGAGTGTTGATGACCTACGTAAGCGCACCCTGGGTTTGTTAATCGTGGAAATCACTCGGGACCCCAAAATAGTGAGTAATAGTTCATGAAAGCGGGCGAATCGGTTAAAACTTTGAGTGTTGATGAGACACGTAAAGCGCACCTTGGCGTTCAATAACTATGGAAATCGCCGGGACCCCAAAGCGGGCGAAATTGGCCAAAACTGTGAGTGTTGACGGTGACACATAGCGCACCACAGGATCGCTTTGGGACCCTAAAGCGGTGAGTAATAGTGCGAAAGCGGACCAGAATCGGCCAAAATTGTGAGTGTTGATGACAACACGTAAGCGCACCTTGGCGTTCAACAACTATGGAAATCCGGGACCGTAAGCGGTGAGTAATAGTCCATGAAGCGGGTCAAATTGGCCAAAGCTGTGATTGTTGATGAGCGGACACGTAAAAGGCACCCGGGGATCGTCAATCTTGGAAATCACTCTCGGACCCCAAAGCTGTGAGTAATAGTCCAAGAAAGCAGGACAGAATCGGCCAAAACCGCGAGTGTTGATGACCGACATGTAAGTGCACCCGGGGTTCGTTAATCATGGATATCACTCCGGCAGCCCAAAAGCAGTGAGTAATAGTCCACGAAGCGGGCCGGCCAAAATCGAGTGTTGAAAGCGTGTGAGTGTTGAGTAATAGCACTCGGGGTTCTTTAATTGTGGAAATCACTCGGGACCCCAAAACAGTGAGTAAATCGGGCTAGAATCGGCCAAAATTGTGAGTGTTGATGACCCGACACGTAAGCGCGCCCGGGGTTAGTTAATCGTGGAAATCACTCCGGCAGCCCAAAAGCAGTGAGTAATAGTCCATGAAATGGGCCAGAATTAGCCAAAGCTGTGAGTGTTGATGACCGACATGTAAGCGCACCCGGGGTTTGTTAATCGTGGTAATCACTCGGGAGCCCAAAAGCAGTGAGTAATAGTCCACGAAACAGGCGAGAATCGGCCAAAACCGCAAGTGTTGATGACCGACACGTAAGCGCACCCGGGGTTCGTTAATCGTGGAAATCACTTCGGGACCCCAAAACAGTGAGTAATAGTCCACGAAACGGGCAGAATCGGCCAAAACTGTGAGTGTTGATGACCTACACGTAAACGCACCCCTGGGTTTGTTAATCATGGAAATCACTCTGGGACCCCAAAATAGTGAGTAATAGTTCATGAAAGCGGGCGAATCGGTTAAAACTTTGAGTGTTGATGAGACACGTAAAGCGCACCTTAGCGTTCAATAACTATGGAAATCGCCGGGACCCCAAAGCGGGCGAATTGGCCAAAGCTGTGAGTGTTGACGGTGACACGTAAGCGCACCCACAGGATCGCTTTGGGACCCTAAAGCGGTGAGTAATAGTGCAAGCGGACCAGAATCGGCCAAAATTGTGAGTGTTGATGACCAACACGTAAGCGCACCTTGGCGTTCAACAACTATGGAAATCGCCGGGACCGTAAGCGGTGAGTAATAGTCCATGAAGCAGGTCAGAATTGGCCAAAAGCTGTGATTGTTGATGACCGGACACGTAAAGGCACCCGAGGATCGTCAATCTTGGAAATCACTCTCGGACCCCAAAACTGTGAGTAATAGTCCAAGAAACAGGACAGAATCGGCCAAAACCGCGAGTGTTGATGACCGACATGTAAGTGCACCCCGGGGTTCGTTAATCATGGATATCACTCCGACAGCCCAAAACAGTGAGTAATAGTCCACGAAACGAGCTAGAATCGGCCAAAACTGTGAGTGTTGATGACCGACACGTAAACGCACTCCGGGGTTCTTTAATTGTGAAATCACTCTGGGACCCCAAAACAGTGAGTAATAGTCCACGAAACGGGCTAGAATCGGCCAAAACCGCGAGTGTTGATGACCGACATGTAAGTGCACCCCGGGGTTCGTTAATCATGGATATCACTCCGACAGCCCAAAACAGTGAGTAATAGTCCACGAAACGAGCTAGAATCGGCCAAAACTGTGAGTGTTGATGACCGACACGTAAGTGCACCCCGGGGTTCTTTAATCGTGGAAATCACTCCGGGACCCCAAAACAGTGAGTAATAGTCCACGAAGCAGGCTAGAATCGGCCAAAACATGAGTGTTGATGACCGACACGTAAAAGCGCGCCCGGGGTTAGTTAATCGTGGAAATCACTCCGGCAGCCCAAAGCAGTGAGTAATAGTCCATGAAATGGGCGAGAATTGGCCAAAAGCTGTGAGTGTTGATGACCGACATGTAAGCGCACCCGGGGTTTGTTAATCGTGGTAATCACTCGGGAGCCCAAAAGCAGTGAGTAATAGTCCACGAAACAGGCGAGAATCGGCCAAAACCGCAAGTGTTGATGACCGACACGTAAGCGCACCCGGGGTTAGTTAATCGTGGAAATCACCGGGACCCCAAAGCAGTGAGTAATAGTCCACGAATGGGGCAGAATCGGCCAAAAGCTGTGAGTGTTGATGACCTACGTAAGCGCACCCCTGGGTTTGTTAATCATGGAAATCACTCGGGACCCCAAAATAGTGAGTAATAGTTCATGAAGCGGGCGAGAATCGGTTAAAACTTTGAGTGTTGATGAGACACGTAAGCGCACCTTGGCGTTCAATAACTATGGAAATCGCCGGGACCCCAAAGCGGGCGAGAATTGGCCAAAAGCTGTGAGTGTTGACGGTGACACGTAAGCGCACCCACAGGATCGCTTTGGGACCCTAAAGCGGTGAGTAATAGTGAAAGCGGACCAGAATCGGCCAAAATTGTGAGTGTTGATGACCAACACGTAAGCGCACCTTGGCGTTCAACAACTATGGAAATAAACCGGGACCGTAAGCGGTGAGTAATAGTCCACGAAGCAGGTCAGAATTGGCCAAAACTGTGATTGTTGATGACGGACACGTAAAGGCACCCGAGGATCGTCAATCTTGGAAATCACTCTCGGACCCCAAAGCTGTGAGTAATAGTCAAAAAGCAGGACATAATCGGCCAAAACCGCGAGTGTTGATGACCGACATGTAAGTGCACCCCGGGGTTCGTTAATCATGGATATCACTCCGGCAGCCCAAAACAGTGAGTAATAGTCCACGAAACGGGCCAGAATCGGCCAAAACTGTGAGTGTTGATGACCGACACGTAAGCGCACTCCGGGGTTCTTTAATTGTGGAAATCACTCTGGGACCCCAAAACAGTGAGTAATAGTCCACGAAACGGGCTAGAATCGGCCAAAACGCATAGTGTTGATGACCAAACACGTAAAGCGCGCCCGGGGTTCGTTAATCGTGGAAATCACTCCGGCAGCCCAAAACAGTGAGTAATAGTCCATGAAATGGGCCAGAATTGGCCAAAACTGTGAGTGTTGATGACCGACATGTAAGCGCACCCCGGGGTTTGTTAATCGTGGTAATCACTCCGGGAGCCCAAAACAGTGAGTAATAGTCCACGAAACAGGCCAGAATCGGCCAAAACCGCAAGTGTTGATGACCGACACGTAAGCGCACCCCAGGGTTCGTTAATCGTGGAAATCACTTCGGGACCCCAAAACAGTGAGTAATAGTCCACGAAACGGGCCAGAATCGGCCAAAACTGTGAGTGTTGATGACCTACACGTAAACGCACCCCTGGGTTTGTTAATCATGGAAATCACTCTGGGACCCCAAAATAGTGAGTAATAGTTCATGAAACGGGCCAGAGTCGGTTAAAACTTTGAGTGTTGATGAGACACGTAAGCGCACCTTGGCGTTCAATAACTATGGAAATCGCCGGGACCCCAAAGCGGGCGAGAATTGGCCAAAAGCTGTGAGTGTTGACGGTGACACATAAGCGCACCCACAGGATCGCTTTGGGACCCTAAAGCGGTGAGTAATAGTGCATGAAAGCGGACCAGAATCGGCCAAAATTGTGAGTGTTGATGACCAACACGTAAGCGCACCTTAGCGTTCAACAACTATGAAATCACTCCGGGACCGCCCAAAAGCGGTGAGTAATAGTCCATGAAAGCAGGCAGAATCGGCCAAAGCCAAAGCTGTGAGTGTTGATGACCGACACGTAAAAGCGCACCGGGGTTCGTTAATCGTGGAAATCACTCTCGGGACCCCAAAGCAGTGAGTAATAGTCCACGAAGCAGGGCAGAATCGGCCAAAACCGCAAGTGTTGATGAGTGTTGATGACCGGGACGTAATAAGCACGGCACCCTGTGGGTTTGTTAATCATGGAAATCACTCGGGACCCCAAAATAGTGAGTAATAGTTCATGAAGCGGGCGAGAATCGGTTAAAACTTTGAGTGTTGATGAGACACGTAAGCGCACCTTAGCGTTCAATAACTATGGAAATCGCCGGGACCCCAAAGCGGGCGAAATTGGCCAAAACTGTGAGTGTTGACGGTGACACGTAAGCGCACCCACAGGATCGCTTTGGGACCCTAAAGCGGTGAGTAATAGTGCGAAAGCGGACCAGAATCGGCCAAAATTGTGAGTGTTGATGACCAACACGTAAGCGCACCTTGGCGTTCAACAACTATGGAAAAACCGGGACCGTAAGCGGTGAGTAATAGTCCATGAAGCGGGTCAGAATTGGCCAAAACTGTGATTGTTGATGACGGACACGTAAAGGCACCCCGGGGATCGTCAATCTTGGAAATCACTCTCGGACCCCAAAGCTGTGAGTAATAGTCAAGAAAGCAGGACAGAATCGGCCAAAACCATGAGTGTTGATGACCGACATGTAAGTGCACCCGGGGTTCGTTAATCATGGATATCACTCCGGCACCCAAAAGCAGTGAGTAATAGTCCACGAAAGCGGGCGAGAATCGGCCAAAACTGTGAGTGTTGATGACCGACACGTAAGCGCACTCGGGGTTCTTTAATTGTGGAAATCACTCGGGACCCCAAAACAGTGAGTAATAGTCCATGAAAGCGGGCTAGAATCGGCCAAAACATGAGTGTTGATGACCGACACGTAAAAGCGCGCCCGGGGTTAGTTAATCGTGGAAATCACTCCGGCAGCCCAAAAGCAGTGAGTAATAGTCCATGAAATGGGCGAGAATCGGCCAAAACTGTGAGTGTTGATGACCGACACGTAAGCGCCCGGGGTTTGTTAATCGTGGTAATCACTCCGGGAGCCCAAAGCAGTGAGTAATAGTCCACGAAGCAGGCGAGAATCGGCCAAAACCGCAAGTGTTGATGACCGACACGTAAAGCGCACCCGGGGTTCGTTAATCGTGGAAATCACTCCGGGACCCCAAAGCAGTGAGTAATAGTCCACGAAGCGGGCGAGAATCGGCCAAAACTGTGAGTGTTGATGACCGACACGTAAGCGCACCCTGGGTTTGTTAATCATGGAAATCACTCCGGGACCCCAAAGCAGTGAGTAATAGTTCATGAAAGCGGGCAGAATCGGTTAAAACTTTGAGTGTTGATGAGACACGTAAAGCGCACCTTGGCGTTCTTTAACTATGGAAATCACTCCGGGACCCCAAAAGCGGGTGAGTAATAGTCAAGAAGCAGGCTAGAATCGGCCAAAACGTGAAAAGTGTGATCATGGATATCACCGGGACCCCAAAACGGTGAGTAATGTTGACAGAATCGGCCAAATTGTGCGCACCCAGGTTCGTTAATCACAGGAAATCACTTGGGACCCATAAAGCGGTGAGTAATAGTCCATGAAGCGGGCGAATCGGCCAAAATTGTGAGTGTTGATGACCGACACGTAAAGCGCGTTGGGGTTTGTTAATCGTGGTAATCACTCGGGAGCCCAAAAGCGGTGAGTAATAGTCCACGAAACAGGCGAGAATCGGCCAAAACCGCAAGTGTTGATGACCGACACGTAAAGCGCACCCGGGGTTCGTTAATCGTGGAAATCACCGGGACCCCAAAGCAGTGAGTAATAGTCCACGAAATGGGCAGAATCGGCCAAAACTGTGAGTGTTGATGACCTACGTAAGCGCACCCTGGGTTTGTTAATCATGGAAATCACTCTCGGGACCCCAAAATAGTGAGTAATAGTTCATGAAGCGGGCGAGAATCGGTTAAAACTTTGAGTGTTGATGAGACACGTAAAGCGCACCTTGGCGTTCAATAACTATGGAAATCGCCGGGACCCCAAAGCGGGCGAGAATTGGCCAAAAGCTGTGAGTGTTGACGGTGACACATAGCGCACCCACAGGATCGCTTTGGGACCCTAAAGCGGTGAGTAATAGTGCAAGCGGACCAGAATCGGCCAAAATTGTGAGTGTTGATGACCAACACGTAAGCGCACCTTGGCGTTCAACAACTATGGAAATAAACCGGGACCGTAAGCGGTGAGTAATAGTCCATGAAGCGGGGTCGAAATTGGCCAAAAGCTGCTGTGATTGTTGACGGACACGTAAAGGCACCCGGGGATCGTCAATCTTGGAAATCACTCTCGGACCCCAAAACTGTGAGTAATAGTCCAAGAAACAGGACAGAATCGGCCAAAACCGCGAGTGTTGATGACCGACATGTAAGTGCACCCCGGGGTTCGTTAA
Source organism: Aegilops longissima (assembly GCA_021605205.1). NCBI lineage: Eukaryota > Viridiplantae > Streptophyta > Magnoliopsida > Poales > Poaceae > Aegilops > Aegilops longissima. The sequence continues at coordinate 25,726 of JAHIAM010003876.1, forward strand.
TCATGGATATCACTCCGGCAGCCCAAAACAGTGAGTAATAGTCCACGAAACGGGCCAGAATCGGCCAAAACTGTGAGTGTTGATGACCGACACGTAAACGCACTCCGGGGTTCTTTAATTGTGGAAATCACTCGGGACCCCAAAACAGTGAGTAATAGTCCACGAAAACGGGCTAGAATCGGCCAAAACGTGAGTGTTGATGACCGACACGTAAGCGCGCCCGGGGTTCGTTAATCGTGGAAATCACTCCGGCAGCCCAAAACAGTGAGTAATAGTCCATGAAATGGGCCAGAATTGGCCAAAACTGTGAGTGTTGATGACCGACATGTAAGCGCACCCCGGGGTTTGTTAATCGTGGTAATCACTCCGGGAGCCCAAAACAGTGAGTAATAGTCCACGAAACAGGCCAGAATCGGCCAAAACCGCAAGTGATGATGACCGACACGTAAGCGCACCCGGGGTTTAGTTAATCGTGGAAATCACTCCGGGACCCCAAAAGCAGTGAGTAATAGTCCACGAAACGGGCGAGAATCGGCCAAAGCTGTGAGTGTTGATGACCTACGTAAGCGCACCCTGGGTTTGTTAATCATGGAAATCACTCCGGGACCCCAAAATAGTGAGTAATAGTTCATGAAACCGGGCGAATCGGTTAAAACTTTGAGTGTTGATGAGACACGTAAGCGCACCTTGGCGTTCAATAACTATGGAAATCGCTTCGGGACCCCAAAACGGGCCAGAATTGGCCAAAACTGTGAGTGTTGACGGTGACACGTAAGCGCACCCACAGGATCGCTTTGGGACCCTAAAGCGGTGAGTAATAGTGCATAAGCGGACCAGAATCGGCCAAAATTGTGAGTGTTGATGACCGGGACAGCGTAAAGCGCACCTTGGCGTTCAACAAGTAATAGTCCAGAAGCAGGACAGAATGGAAATCGCTCCGGGACCCAAAGCGGTGAGTAATAGTCCATGAAAGCGGGCAGAATTGGCCAAAACTGTGAGTGTTGATGACCGACCGACACGTAAAAGGCACCCGGGGTTCGTCAATCTTGGAAATCACTCTCGGACCCCAAAGCAGTGAGTAATAGTCAAGAAAGCAGGCAGAATCGGCCAAAACCATGAGTGTTGATGACCGTAAACGCACGTAAGCGCACCCTGAGGTTTGTTAATCATGGAAATCACTCGGGACCCCAAAATAGTGAGTAATAGTTCATGAAGCGGGCGAGAATCGGTTAAAACTTTGAGTGTTGATGAGACACGTAAAGCGCACCTTGGCGTTCAATAACTATGGAAATAAACCGGGACCCCAAAGCGGGCGAGAATTGGCCAAAAAGCTGTGAGTGTTGACGGTGACACGTAAGCGCACCCACAGGATCGCTTTGGGACCCTAAAGCGGTGAGTAATAGTGCGAAAGCGGACCAGAATCGGCCAAAATTGTGAGTGTTGATGACCAACACGTAAGCGCACCTTGGCGTTCAACAACTATGGAAATCGCTTCGGGACCGTAAACGGTGAGTAATAGTCCATGAAACGGGTCAGAATTGGCCAAAACTGTGATTGTTGATGACGGACACGTAAAGGCACCCCGGGGATCGTCAATCTTGGAAATCACTCTCGGACCCCAAAACTGTGAGTAATAGTCAAGAAAACAGGACAGAATCGGCCAAAACCGCGAGTGTTGATGACCGACATGTAAGTGCACCCCGGGGTTCGTTAATCATGGATATCACTCCGGCAGCCCAAAACAGTGAGTAATAGTCCATGAAACGGGCCAGAATCGGCCAAAACTGTGAGTGTTGATGACCGACACGTAAACGCACTCCGGGGTTCTTTAATTGTGGAAATCACTCTGGGACCCCAAAACAGTGAGTAATAGTCCATAAAACGGGCTAGAATCGGCCAAAACATGAGTGTTGATGACCAACACGTAAAAAGCGCGCCGGGGTTAGTTAATCGTGGAAATCACTCCGGCAGCCCAAAAGCAGTGAGTAATAGTCCATGAAATGGGCGAGAATTGGCCAAAACTGTGAGTGTTGATGACCGACATGTAAGCGCGCCCGGGGTTTGTTAATCGTGGTAATCACTCCGGGAGCCCAAAAGCAGTGAGTAATAGTCCACGAAACAGGCAGAATCGGCCAAAACCGCAAGTGTTGATGACCGACACGTAAAGCGCACCCGGGGTTCGTTAATCGTGGAAATCACCGGGACCCCAAAACAGTGAGTAATAGTCCACGAAACGGGCGAGAATCGGCCAAAAGCTGTGAGTGTTGATGACCTACGTAAGCGCACCCTGGGTTTGTTAATCATGGAAATCACTCGGGACCCCAAAATAGTGAGTAATAGTTCATGAAAGCGGGCGAATCGGTTAAAACTTTGAGTGTTGATGAGACACGTAAGCGCACCTTGGCGTTCAATAACTATGGAAATCGCCGGGACCCCAAAGCGGGCGAGAATTGGCCAAAACTGTGAGTGTTGACGGTGACACGTAAGCGCACCCACAGGATCGCTTTGGGACCCTAAAGCGGTGAGTAATAGTGCGAAGCGGACCAGAATCGGCCAAAATTGTGAGTGTTGATGACCAACACGTAAGCGCACTATGGCGTTCAACAACTATGAAATCACTCCGGGACCGTAAGCGGTGAGTAATAGTCCATGAAAGCGGGCAGAATTGGCCAAAAGCTGTGATTGTTGATGACGGACACGTAAAGGCACCCGGGGATCGTCAATCTTGGAAATCACTCTCGGACCCCAAAAGCTGTGAGTAATAGTCCAAAAGCAGGACAGAATCGGCCAAAACATGAGTGTTGATGACCGACACGTAAGCGCACCCGGGGTTCGTTAAATGGAAATCACTCGGGACCCCAAAATAGTGAGTAATAGTCCATGAAGCGGGCAGAATCGGTTAAAACTGTGAGTGTTGATGACCGACACGTAAGCGCACTCGGGGTTCTTTGGCGTGGAAATCACTCCGGGAAAAAGCAGTGAGTAACCCCAAAGCGGGCTAGAATCGGCCAAAACCGTGAGTGTTGATGGTGACACGTAAGCGCACCCACAGGTTCGTTAATCGTGGGACCGGCAGCCCAAAGCGGTGAGTAATAGTCCATGAAAGCGGGCCAGAATCGGCCAAAATTGTGAGTGTTGATGACCGACACGTAAGCGCACCTTGGCGTTTGTTAATATGGAAATCACTCGGGACCCAAAAGCGGTGAGTAATAGTCCATGAAAGCGGGCGAGAATCGGCCAAAACTGTGAGTGTTGATGACCGGACGTTAATCGTGGAACGTAAAAGGCACCCGGGGTTGGATCGTCAATGTTGATGGTGAAATCACTCGGGACCCCAAAGCGGTGAGTAATAGTCCATGAAAGCGGGCGGTGAGTAATAGTGCGCAAGCAGAATCGGCCAAAACGCGTGAGTGTTGATGGACCCCATGAACACGTAAGCGCACCCGGCGGGTTCGTTAATCTATGGAAATCACTCCGGGACCCAAAGCGGTGAGTAATAGTCCACGAAGCGAGGTTGAGAATCGGCCAAAAGCTGTGAGTGTTGATGACCGGACACGTAAAGGCACCCGGGGTTCGTCAATCTTGGAAATCACTCTCGGACCCCAAAGCAGTGAGTAATAGTCCAAAAGCAGGACAGAATCGGCCAAAACATGAGTGTTGATGACCGACATGTAAGTGCACCCGGGGTTCGTTAATCATGGATATCACTCCGGCAGCCCAAAGCAGTGAGTAATAGTCCACGAAGCGGGCGAGAATCGGCCAAAAGCTGTGAGTGTTGATGACCGACACGTAAGCGCACTCGGGGTTCTTTAATTGTGGAAATCACTCCGGGACCCCAAAACAGTGAGTAATAGTCCAAAAGCGGGCTAGAATCGGCCAAAACGCGAGTGTTGATGACCCGACACGTAAAAGCGCGCCCGGGGTTAGTTAATCGTGGAAATCACTCCGGCAGCCCAAAAGCAGTGAGTAATAGTCCATGAAATGGGGGAGAATTGGCCAAAACTGTGAGTGTTGATGACCGACATGTAAGCGCACCCGGGGTTTGTTAATCGTGGTAATCACTCCGGGAGCCCAAAGCAGTGAGTAATAGTCCACGAAACAGGCGAGAATCGGCCAAAACCGCAAGTGTTGATGACCGACACGTAAGCGCACCCGGGGTTAGTTAATCGTGGAAATCACCGGGACCCCAAAGCAGTGAGTAATAGTCCACGAAACGGGCAGAATCGGCCAAAACTGTGAGTGTTGATGACCTACGTAAAGCGCCCTGGGTTTGTTAATCGTGGAAATCACTCTGGGACCCCAAAATAGTGAGTAATAGTTCATGAAGCGGGGCGAATCGGTTAAAACTTTGAGTGTTGATGAGACACGTAAGCGCACCTTGGCGTTCAATAACTATGGAAATCGCCGGGACCCCAAAGCGGGCGAAATTGGCCAAAAGCTGTGAGTGTTGACGGTGACACGTAAGCGCACCCACAGGATCGCTTTGGGACCCTAAAGCGGTGAGTAATAGTGCAAGCGGACCAGAATCGGCCAAAATTGTGAGTGTTGATGACCAACACGTAAGCGCACCTTGGCGTTCAACAACTATGGAAATAAACCGGGACCGTAAGCGGTGAGTAATAGTCCACGAAGCAGGTCAGAATTGGCCAAAACTGTGATTGTTGATGAGCGGACACGTAAAGGCACCCGAGGATCGTCAATCTTGGAAATCACTCTCGGACCCCAAAGCTGTGAGTAATAGTCAAGAAAGCAGGACAGAATCGGCCAAAACGCGAGTGTTGATGACCGACATGTAAGTGCACCGGGGTTCGTTAATCATGGATATCACTCCGGCAGCCCAAAACAGTGAGTAATAGTCCACGAAGCGGGCGAGAATCGGCCAAAAGCTGTGAGTGTTGATGACCGACACGTAAGCGCACTCGGGGTTCTTTAATTGTGGAAATCACTCGGGACCCCAAAACAGTGAGTAATAGTCCACGAAAGCGGGCTAGAATCGGCCAAAACGCGAGTGTTGATGACCGACACGTAAAGCGCGCCCGGGGTTCGTTAATCGTGGAAATCACTCCGGCAGCCCAAAACAGTGAGTAATAGTCCATGAAATGGGCCAGAATTGGCCAAAACTGTGAGTGTTGATGACCGACATGTAAGCGCACCCCGGGGTTTGTTAATCGTGGTAGTCACTCCGGGAGCCCAAAACAGTGAGTAATAGTCGACGAAACAGGCCAGAATCGGCCAAAACCGCAAGTGTTGATGACCGACACGTAAGCGCACCCCAGGGTTCATTAATCGTGGAAATCACTTCGGGACCCCAAAACAGTGAGTAATAGTCCACGATACGGGCCAGAATTGGCCAAAACTGTGAGTGTTGATGACCTACGTAAGCGCACCCCAGGTTTGTTAATCATGGAAATCACTCGGGACCCCAAAATAGTGAGTAATAGTTCATGAAAGCGGGCGAGAATCGGTTAAAACTTTGAGTGTTGATGAGACACGTAAAGCGCACCTTGGCGTTCAATAACTATGGAAATCGCGGGACCCCAAAGCGGGCGAGAATTGGCCAAAACTGTGAGTGTTGACGGTGACACGTCGCGCACCCACAGGATCGCTTTGGGACCCTAAAGCGGTGAGTAATAGTGCAAGCGGACCAGAATCGGCCAAAATTGTGAGTGTTGATGACCAACACGTAAGCGCACCTTGGCGTTCAACAACTATGGAAATAAACCGGGACCGTAAACGGTGAGTAATAGTCCACGAAACGGGTCAGAATTGGCCAAAACTGTGATTGTTGATGACGGACACGTAAAGGCACCCCGGGGATCGTCAATCTTGGAAATCACTCTCGGACCCCAAAACTGTGAGTAATAGTCCAAGAAACAGGACAGAATCGGCCAAAACCGCGAGTGTTGATGACCGACATGTAAGTGCACCCGGGGTTCGTTAATCATGGATATCACTCCGGCAGCCCAAAAGCAGTGAGTAATAGTCCACGAAGCGGGCGAGAATCGGCCAAAGCTGTGAGTGTTGATGACCGACACGTAAGCGCACTCGGGGTTCTTTAATTGTGGAAATCACTCGGGACCCCAAAACAGTGAGTAATAGTCCAAAAGCGGGCTAGAATCGGCCAAAACGCGAGTGTTGATGACCCGACGTAAGCGCGCCCCGGGGTTCGTTAATCATGGAAATCACTCCAGCAGCCCAAAACAGTGAGTAATAGTCCATGAAATGGGCCAGAATTGGCCAAAACTGTGAGTGTTGTTGACCGACATGTAAGCGCACCCCGGGGTTTGTTAATCGTGGTAATCACTCCAGGAGCCCAAAACTGTGAGTAATAGTCCACGAAACAGGCCAGAATCGGCCAAAACCGCAAATGTTGATGACCGACACGTAAGCGCACCCAGGGTTCGTTAATCGTGGAAATCACTTCGGGACCCCAAAACAGTGAGTAATAGTCCACGATACGGGCCAGAATCGGCCAAAACTGTGAGTGTTGATGACCTACGTAAGCGCACCCTGGGTTTGTTAATCGTGGAAATCACTCGGGACCCCAAAATAGTGAGTAATAGTTCATGAAGCGGGCGAATCGGTTAAAACTTTGAGTGTTGATGAGACACGTAAGCGCACCTTGGCGTTCAATAACTATGGAAATCGCCGGGACCCCAAAGCGGGCGAAATTGGCCAAAACTGTGAGTGTTGACGGCCGACACGTCGCGCACCCACAGGATCGCTTTGGGACCCTAAAGCGGTGAGTAATAGTGCAAGCGGACCAGAATCGGCCAAAATTGTGAGTGTTGATGACCAACACGTAAGCGCGCACTTGGCGTTCAACAACTATGAAATCGCCGGGACCGTAAGCGGTGAGTAATAGTTCAGCGTGAGAATTGGAAATGATTTTGACAGACGGACCGTAAAGGCACCCGAGGATGTCAATCTGGAAATCACTCTCGGACCCAAAGCTGTGAGTAATATGGGGACAGAATCGGCCAAAACTGTGAGTGTTGATGACCGACATGTAAGTGCACCGGGGTTCGTTAATCATGGAAATCACTCGGGACCCCAAAGCAGTGAGTAATAGTCCATGAAGCGGGCGAGAATCGGCCAAAACTTTGAGTGTTGATGACCGACACGTAAGCGCTTCGGGGTTCTTTAACTATGGAAATCACTCCGGGACCCCAAAGCAGTGAGTGAGTAATAGTCCAAAAGCTAGAATCGGCCAAAAGTGTTGATGACCGACACGTAGCGCACCACAGGGTTAATCGTGGAAATCACTCCGGGACCCCAAAACGGTGAGTAATAGTCCATGAAATGGGCCAGAATCGGCCAAAGCTGTGAGTGTTGATGACCGACATGTAAACGCACCCCGGGGTTTGTTAATCGTGGAAATCACTCCGGGAGCCCAAAGCGGTGAGTAATAGTCCACGAAAGCAGGCAGAATCGGCCAAAACGCAAGTGTTGATGACCGACACGTAAAGCGCACCCGGGGTTCGTTAATCGTGGAAATCACTCCGGGACCCCAAAGCAGTGAGTAATAGTCCACGAAAGCGGGCAGAATCGGCCAAAACTGTGAGTGTTGATGACCTACGTAAGCGCACCCTGGGTTTGTTAATCGTGGAAATCACTCGGGACCCCAAAATAGTGAGTAATAGTTCATGAAAGCGGGGGCGAATCGGTTAAAACTTTGAGTGTTGATGAGACACGTAAAGCGCACCTTGGCGTTCAATAACTATGGAAAAACGCGGGACCCCAAAGCGGGCGAATTGGCCAAAAGCTGTGAGTGTTGATGGTGACACATAGCGCACCCACAGGATCGCTTTGGGACCCTAAAGCGGTGAGTAATAGTGCAAGCGGACCAGAATCGGCCAAAATTGTGAGTGTTGATGACCAACACGTAAGCGCACCTTGGCGTTCAACAACTATGGAAATAAACCGGGACCGTAAGCGGTGAGTAATAGTCCATGAAGCGGGTCAGAATTGGCCAAAAGCTGTGATTGTTGATGACCGGACACGTAAAGGCACCCGAGGATCGTCAATCTTGGAAATCACTCTCGGACCCCAAAACTGTGAGTAATAGTCCAAGAAACAGGACAGAATCGGCCAAAACCGCGAGTGTTGATGACCGACATGTAAGTGCACCCCGGGGTTCGTTAATCATGGATATCACTCCGGCAGCCCAAAACAGTGAGTAATAGTCCACGAAACGGGCTAGAATCGGCCAAAACTGTGAGTGTTGATGACCGACACGTAAACGCACTCCGGGGTTCTTTAATTGTGGAAATCACTCTGGGACCCCAAAACAGTGAGTAATAGTCCACGAAACGGGCTAGAATCGGCCAAAACCGCGAGTGTTGATGACCGACACGTAAGCGCGCCCCGGGGTTCGTTAATCGTGGAAATCACTCCGGCAGCCCAAAACAGTGAGTAATAGTCCATGAAACGGGCCAGAATTGGCCAAAACTGTGAGTGTTGATGACCGACATGTAAGCGCACCCCGGGGTTTGTTAATCGTGGTAATCACTCCGGGAGCCCAAAACAGTGAGTAATAGTCCACGAAAGCAGGCGAGAATCGGCCAAAACGCAAAGTGTTGATGACCGACACGTAAGCGCGCCCGGGGTTAGTTAATCGTGGAAATCACTCCGGGACCCCAAAGCAGTGAGTAATAGTCCATGAAAGCGGGCGAGAATTGGCCAAAACTGTGAGTGTTGATGACCGACATGTAAGCGCACCCGGGGTTTGTTAATCGTGGTAATCACTCGGGAGCCCAAAGCAGTGAGTAATAGTCCACGAAACAGGGCAGAATCGGCCAAAACCGCAAGTGTTGATGACCCGACGTAAGCGCACCCGGGGTTCGTTAATCGTGGAAATCACCGGGACCCCAAAGCAGTGAGTAATAGTCCACGAAGCGGGCGAGAATCGGCCAAAAGCTGTGAGTGTTGATGACCTACGTAAGCGCACCCTAGGTTTGTTAATCATGGAAATCACTCGGGACCCCAAAATAGTGAGTAATAGTTCATGAAAGCGGGCGAGAATCGGTTAAAACTTTGAGTGTTGATGAGACACGTAAAGCGCACCTTGGCGTTCATAACTATGGAAATCGCCGGGACCCCAAAGCGGGCGAAATTGGCCAAAACTGTGAGTGTTGACGGTGACACGTAAGCGCACCCACAGGATCGCTTTGGGACCCTAAAGCGGTGAGTAATAGTGCGAAAGCGGACCAGAATCGGCCAAAATTGTGAGTGTTGATGACCAACACGTAAGCGCACCTTGGCGTTCAACAACTATGAAAAATCGCAAAACGGGACCGTAAGCGGTGAGTAATAGTCCATGTAAAAGCGGGCGAGAATTGGCCAAAACTATGATTGTTGATGACGGACACGTAAAAGGCACCCGGGGATCGTCAATCTTGGAAATCACTCTCGGACCCCAAAGCTGTGAGTAATAGTCCAAAAGCAGGACAGAATCGGCCAAAACATGAGTGTTGATGACCGACATGTAAGTGCACCGGGGTTTGTTAATCATGGAAATCACTCCGGGACCCCAAAGCAGTGAGTAATAGTTCATGAAGCGGGCGAGAATCGGTTAAAACTGAGTGTTGATGAGACACGTAAAGCGCACCTTGGGGTTCAATAACTGTGGAAATCACTCCGGGACCCCAAAGCAGTGAGTAATAGTCCAAAAGCGGGCTAGAATCGGCCAAAACATGAGTGTTGATGACCGACACCAAAGCGCCCGGGGTTAGTTAATGGGAAATCACTTTGGGACCCTAAAGCGGTGAGTAATAGTCCATGAAAGCGGGCAGAATCGGCCAAAATTGTGAGTGTTGATGACCAACACGTAAGCGCACCTTGGGGTTTGTTAACTATGGAAATCACTCCGGGACCCAAAGCGGTGAGTAATAGTCCACGAAGCAGGCAGAATCGGCCAAAAGCTGTGAGTGTTGATGACCGACACGTAAGCGCACCCGGGGTTCGTTAATCGTGGAAATCACTCTGGGACCCCAAAGCAGTGAGTAATAGTCCAGAAAGCGGGCAGAATCGGCCAAAACCGTGAGTGTTGATGACCGACACGTAAGCGCACCCGGGGTTCGTTAATCATGGAAATCACTCCGGGACCCAAAAGCAGTGAGTAATAGTCCATGAAGCGGGCGAGAATCGGTTAAAACTTTGAGTGTTGATGAGACACGTAAAGCGACCTTAGCGTTCAATAACTATGGAAAGCGGGACCCCAAAGCGGGTTCTTTAATTGTGTGAAATCACTCGGGACCCCAGGATCGCTTTGTGAGTAATAGCGGTGAGTAAAGCGGGCGGAGAATTGGCCAAAATTGTGAGTGTTGATGACCGACACGTAAGCGCACCTTGGGGTTCAACAACTATGGAAATCGTTTCGGGACCCCAAAGCGGTGAGTAATAGTCCATGAAGCGGGCGAGAATCGGCCAAAACTGTGAGTGTTGATGACCGACACGTAAAAGCACACCGGGGTTCGTTCAATCTTGGAAATCACTCGGGACCCCAAAGCAGTGAGTAATAGTCCAAGAAAGCAGGGCAGAATCGGCCAAAACCGCGAGTGTTGATGACCGACATGTAAGTGCACCCGGGGTTCGTTAATCATGGATATCACTCCGGCAGCCCAAAACAGTGAGTAATAGTCCACGAAGCGGGCGAGAATCGGCCAAAGCTGTGAGTGTTGATGACCGACACGTAAAGCGCACTCGGGGTTCTTTAATTGTGGAAATCACTCGGGACCCCAAAACAGTGAGTAATAGTCCACGAAAGCGGGCTAGAATCGGCCAAAACATGAGTGTTGATGACCGACACGTAAAGCGCGCCCGGGGTTAGTTAATCGTGGAAATCACTCCGGCAGCCCAAAGCAGTGAGTAATAGTCCATGAAATGGGCGAGAATCGGCCAAAACTGTGAGTGTTGATGACCGACATGTAAGCGCACCCGGGGTTTGTTAATCGTGGTAATCACTCGGGACCCCAAAGCAGTGAGTAATAGTCCACGAAGCAGGCGAGAATCGGCCAAAACCGCAAATGTTGATGACCGACCGTAAAAGCGCACCCGGGGTTAGTTAATCGTGGAAATCACCGGGACCCCAAAACAGTGAGTAATAGTCCACGAAACGGGCAGAATCGGCCAAAACTGTGAGTGTTGATGACCTACTACGTAAGCGCACCCTGGGTTTGTTAATCGTGGAAATCACTCGGGACCCCAAAATAGTGAGTAATAGTTCATGAAGCGGGCGAGAATCGGTTAAAACTTTGAGTGTTGATGAGACACGTAAAGCGCACCTTGGCGTTCAATAACTATGGAAATCGCCGGGACCCCAAAGCGGGCGAAATTGGCCAAAAGCTGTGAGTGTTGAGTGGTGACACGTAGCGCGCACCCACAGGATCGCTTTGGGACCCTAAAGCGGTGAGTAATAGTAGTGCGAAAGCGGACCAGAATCGGCCAAAATTGTGAGTGTTGATGACCAACACGTAAGCGCACCTTGGCGTTCAACAACTATGGAAATAAACCGGGACCGTAAGCGGTGAGTAATAGTCCACGAAAGCGGGTCAGAATTGGCCAAAAGCTGTGATTGTTGATGACCGACACGTAAAGGCACCCGGGGATCGTCAATCTTGGAAATCACTCTCGGACCCCAAAGCTGTGAGTAATAGTCAAGAAAGCAGGACAGAATCGGCCAAAACGCGAGTGTTGATGACCGACATGTAAGTGCACCCCGGGGTTCGTTAATCATGGATATCACTCCGGCAGCCCAAAACAGTGAGTAATAGTCCACGAAACGGGCCAGAATCGGCCAAAACTGTGAGTGTTGATGACCGACACGTAAACGCACTCCGGGGTTCTTTAATTGTGGAAATCACTCCGGGACCCCAAAACAGTGAGTAATAGTCCACGAAACAGGCTAGAATCGGCCAAAACCGCGAGTGTTGATGACCGACACGTAAGCGCGCCCCGGGGTTCGTTAATCGTGGAAATCACTCCGGCAGCCCAAAACAGTGAGTAATAGTCCATGAAATGGGCGAGAATTAGGCTGTGAGTGTTGATGACCGAATCGGCCAAGCGCAAACGTGGTAATCACTCGGGAGTGTTGATGACAGGCGAGAATCGGCCAAAACCGCAAATGTTGATGACCAAAGCGTAAAGCGCACCCGGGGTTAGTTAATCGTGGAAATCAGTGAGTAATAATCGAGAACTCTGTGAGTGTTGATGACCTACGTAAGCGCACCCTGGGTTTGTTGATCGTGGAAATCCCCGGGACCCTAAAATAGTGAGTAATAGTTCATGAAGCGGGCGAGAATCGGTTAAAACTTTGAGTGTTGATGAGACACGTAAGCGCACCTTGGCGTTCAATAACTATGGAAATCGCCGGGACCCCAAAGCGGGCGAATTGGCCAAAAGCTGTGAGTGTTGACGGTGACACGTAGCGCACCACAGGATCGCTTTGGGACCCTAAAGCGGTGAGTAATAGTGCGAAAGCGGACCAGAATCGGCCAAAATTGAGTGTTGATGACCAAGAACGTAAGCGCGCACTTGGCGTTCAACAACTATGAAATAAACCGGGACCGTAAGCGGTGAGTAATAGTCCAAAGCGGGTAATAGAATTGGCCAAAACTGTGATTGTTGAGCGAGTGTTGATGACCGACCGTAAGGAGCACACCAATCTTGGAAATCACTCGGACCCCAAAGCTGTGAGTAATAGTCAAGAAAGCAGGACAGAATCGGCCAAAACTGAGTGTTGATGACCGACATGTAAGTGCACCCAGGGTTCGTTAATCATGGATATCACTCCGCAGCCCAAAGCAGTGAGTAATAGTCCCGAAAGCGGGCGAGAATCGGCCAAAACTGTGAGTGTTGATGACCGACACGTAAGCGCACTCTCGGGGTTCTTTAATTGTGGAAATCACTCGGGACCCCAAAACAGTGAGTAATAGTCCACGAAAGCGGGCTAGAATCGGCCAAAACATGAGTGTTGATGACCGACACGTAAAGCGCGCCCGGGGTTCGTTAATCGTGGAAATCACTCCGGCAGCCCAAAACAGTGAGTAATAGTCCATGAAATGGGCGAATTGGCCAAAACTGTGAGTGTTGATGACCGACATGTAAGCGCACCCGGGGTTTGTTAATCGTGGTAATCACTCCGGGAGCCCAAAGCAGTGAGTAATAGTCCACGAAGCAGGCGAGAATCGGCCAAAACCGCAAAGTGTTGATGACCGACACGTAAAGCGCACCCGGGGTTAGTTAATCGTGGAAATCACCGGGACCCCAAAGCAGTGAGTAATAGTCCACGAAACGGGCGAGAATCGGCCAAAACTGTGAGTGTTGATGACCTACGTAAGCGCACCCAGGTTTGTTAATCGTGGAAATCACTCTGGGACCCCAAAATAGTGAGTAATAGTTCATGAAACGGGCCAGAATCGGTTAAAACTTTGAGTGTTGATGAGACACGTAAGCGCACCTTGGCGTTCAATAACTATGGAAATCGCTTCGGGACCCCAAAACGGGCCAGAATTGGCCAAAACTGTGAGTGTTGACGGTGACACGTAAGCGCACCCACAGGATCGCTTTGGGACCCTAAAGCGGTGAGTAATAGTGCGAAGCGGACCAGAATCGGCCAAAATTGTGAGTGTTGATGACCAACACGTAAGCGCACCTTGGCGTTCAACAACTATGGAAATCGCTTCGGGACCGTAAACGGTGAGTAATAGTCCATGAAAGCGGGTCAGAATTGGCCAAAAGCTGTGATTGTTGATGACGGACACGTAAAGGCACCCGAGGATCGTCAATCTTGGAAATCACTCTCGGACCCCAAAGCTGTGAGTAATAGTCCAGAAAGCAGGACAGAATCGGCCAAAACGCGAGTGTTGATGACCGACATGTAAGTGCACCCGGGGTTCGTTAATCATGGATATCACTCCGGGACCCCAAAGCAGTGAGTAATAGTCCCGAAAGCGGGCTAGAATCGGCCAAAACTGTGAGTGTTGATGACCGACACGTAAAGCGCACCGGGGTTCGTTAATCATGGAAATCACTCCGGGACCCCAAAGCAGTGAGTAATAGTCCACGAAAGCGGGCGAGAATCGCGAGTGTTGATGACCGACAAAAGCGCCCGGGGTTGAGTGAAATCACTCCGGGACCCCAAAGCAGTGAGTAATAGTCCCGAAGCGGGCGAGAATCGGCCAAAACTGTGAGTGTTGATGACCGACACGTAAGCGCACTCGGGGTTCTTTAATTGTGGAAATCACTCGGGACCCCAAAACAGTGAGTAATAGTCCACGAAAGCGGGCTAGAATCGGCCAAAACATGAGTGTTGATGACCGACACGTAAAGCGCGCCCGGGGTTAGTTAATCGTGGAAATCACTCCGGCAGCCCAAAAGCAGTGAGTAATAGTCCATGAAATGGGCGAGAATTGGCCAAAACTGTGAGTGTTGATGACCGACATGTAAGCGCACCCGGGGTTTGTTAATCGTGGTAATCACTCGGGAGCCCAAAACAGTGAGTAATAGTCCACGAAACAGGCGAGAATCGGCCAAAACCGCAAAGTGTTGATGACCGACACGTAAAGCGCACCCGGGGTTAGTTAATCGTGGAAATCACCGGGACCCCAAAGCAGTGAGTAATAGTCCACGAAATCGGGCGAGAATCGGCCAAAACTGTGAGTGTTGATGACCCTACGTAAGCGCACCCACAGGTTTGTTAATCGTGGAAATCACTCTGGGACCCCAAAATAGTGAGTAATAGTTCATGAAGCGGGCGAATCGGTTAAAACTTTGAGTGTTGATGAGACACGTAAGCGCACCTTGGCGTTCAATAACTATGGAAATCGCCGGGACCCCAAAGCGGGCGAGAATTGGCCAAAACTGTGAGTGTTGATGGTGACACGTAAGCGCACCCACAGGATCGCTTTGGGACCCTAAAGCGGTGAGTAATAGTGCGCGAAAGCGGACCAGAATCGGCCAAAATTGTGAGTGTTGATGACCAACACGTAAGCGCACCTTGGCGTTCAACAACTATGGAAATCGCCGGGACCGTAAGCGGTGAGTAATAGTCCACGAAAGCGGGCGAGAATTGGCCAAAACTGTGATTGTTGATGACGGACACGTAAAGGCACCCGAGGATCGTCAATCTTGGAAATCACTCTCGGACCCCAAAGCTGTGAGTAATAGTCCAGAAAGCAGGACAGAATCGGCCAAAACGCGAGTGTTGATGACCGACATGTAAGTGCACCCGGGGTTCGTTAATCATGGATATCACTCCGGCAGCCCAAAGCAGTGAGTAATAGTCCACGAAGCGGGCGAGAATCGGCCAAAAGCTGTGAGTGTTGATGACCGACACGTAAGCGCACTCGGGGTTCTTTAATTGTGGAAATCACTCGGGACCCCAAAACAGTGAGTAATAGTCCAAAAGCGGGCTAGAATCGGCCAAAACCGCGAGTGTTGATGACCGACACGTAAGCGCGCCCGGGGTTAGTTAATCGTGGAAATCACTCCGGCAGCCCAAAACAGTGAGTAATAGTCCATGAAATGGGCCAGAATTGGCCAAAACTGTGAGTGTTGATGACCGACATGTAAAGCGCACCGGGGTTTGTTAATCGTGGTAATCACTCCGGGAGCCCAAACAGTGAGTAATAGTCCACGAAAGCAGGCGAGAATCGGCCAAAACCGCAAGTGTTGATGACCGACACGTAAAGCGCACCCGGGGTTCGTTAATCGTGGAAATCACCGGGACCCCAAAGCAGTGAGTAATAGTCCACGAAACGGGCGAGAATCGGCCAAAAGCTGTGAGTGTTGATGACCTACGTAACGCACCCTGGGTTTGTTAATCGTGGAAATCACTCGGGACCCCAAAATAGTGAGTAATAGTTCATGAAAGCGGGCGAATCGGTTAAAACTTTGAGTGTTGATGAGACACGTAAAGCGCACCTTGGCGTTCAATAACTATGGAAATCGCCGGGACCCCAAAGCGGGCGAGAATTGGCCAAAACTGTGAGTGTTGACGGTGACACGTAAGCGCGCCCACAGGATCGCTTTGGGACCCTAAAGCGGTGAGTAATAGTGCAAGCGGACCAGAATCGGCCAAAATTGTGAGTGTTGATGACCAACACGTAAGCGCACCTTGGCGTTCAACAACTATGGAAATCAAACCGGGACCGTAAGCGGTGAGTAATAGTCCATGAAATGGGCGAGAATTGGCCAAAACTGTGAGTGTTGATGACGGACACGTAAAGGCACCCGGGGATCGTCAATCTTGGAAATCACTCTCGGACCCCAAAGCAGTGAGTAATAGTCAAAGCGGGCAGAATCGGCCAAAAAGTGTTGAACCGACATGTAAGTGCACCCGGGGTTGTTGATCACTCCGGACCCCAAAACAGTGAGTAATAGTCCACGAAAGCGGGCGAGAATCGGCCAAAACTGTGAGTGTTGATGACCGTTAGCGCATGGTTCGTTAATTGTGGAAATCACTCGGGACCCCAAAACAGTGAGTAATAGTCCATGAAAGCGGGCGAGAATCGGCCAAAAGCTGTGAGTGTTGATGACCGACACATAAAAGCGCGCACCTCGGGGGTTCGTTAATCGTGGAAATCACTCGGGAGCCCAAAACAGTGAGTAATAGGACCCCAAAAGCAGTGAGTAATAGTCCACGAAAGCGGGCAAAACAGTGAGTAATAGAATCGGCCAAATCGGCCTGTGAGTGTTGATGACCGACACGTGGAAAAGCGCACCGGGGTTCGTTAATCTTTGAGTGGAAATCACTGGAAATCGCCGGGGGGGCCCCAAAGTGTTGACGGTGAGTAATAGTCTAAAGCGGGCAAGAATCGGCCAAAACTGTGAGTGTTGATGACCGACACGTAAGCGCACCTTGGGTTCAACAATATGGAAATCACTCCGGACCCCAAAGCGGTGAGTAATAGTCCACGAAAGCGGGTCAGAATCGGCCAAAACTGTGAGTGTTGATGACCGACACGTAAAGCGCACCCGGGGTTCGTCAATCGTGGAAATCACTCTCGGACCCCAAAGCAGTGAGTAATAGTCCAGAAAGCAGGACAGAATCGGCCAAAACTATGAGTGTTGATGACCGACACGTAAGCGCACCCGGGGTTCGTTAATCATGGAAATCACTCCGGGACCCAAAAGCAGTGAGTAATAGTCCATGAAGCGGGCGAGAATCGGCCAAAACTGTGAGTGTTGATGACCAGACACGTAAAGCGCACCCGGGGTTCTTTAATTGTGGAAATCACTCGGGACCCCAAAACAGTGAGTAATAGTCCACGAAACGGGCTAGAATCGGCCAAAACTGTGAGTGTTGATGACCGACACGTAAAAGCGCCCGGGGTTCGTTAATCGTGGAAATCACTCTCCGGGACCCCAAAGCAGTGAGTAATAGTCCATGAAAGCGGGCGAGAATCGGCCAAAACTGTGAGTGTTGATGACCGACACGTAAAAGCGCACCTTGGGTTCGTTAATCGTGGAAATCACTCGGGACCCCAAAAGCGGTGAGTAATAGTCCACGAAGCGGGCAGAATCGGCCAAAACTGTGAGTGTTGATGACCGACACGTAAGCGCACCCGGGGTTCGTCAATCGTGGAAATCACTCGGGACCCCAAAACAGTGAGTAATAGTCCACGAAAGCGGGCAGAATCGGCCAAAACTGTGAGTGTTGATGACCGACACGTAAGTGCACCCGGGGTTCGTTAATCATGGAAATCACTCGGGACCCCAAAACAGTGAGTAATAGTCCATGAAGCGGGCGAGAATCGGCCAAAACTGTGAGTGTTGATGACCGACACGTAAAGCGCACCTCGGGGTTCTTTAATTGTGGAAATCACTCCGGGACCCCAAAGCAGTGAGTAATAGTCCATGAAAGCGGGCCAGAATCGGCCAAAACGCGAGTGTTGATGACCCGACACGTAAAGCGCGCCCGGGGTTCGTTAATCGTGGAAATCACTCCGGGACCCAAAAGCAGTGAGTAATAGTCCATGAAGCGGGCAGAATCGGCCAAAACTGTGAGTGTTGATGACCGACACGTAAGCGCACCCGGGGTTTGTTAATCGTGGAAATCACTCAGGAGCCCAAAACGGTGAGTAATAGTCCGCGAAACGGGTCAGAATCGGCCAAAACCGCGAGTGTTGATGACCAAAACGTAAACGCACCCAAGGGTTCGTTAATCGTGGAAGTCACTCCGGTACCCCAAAACAGTGAGTAATATTCCACGAAACGGGGCAGAATCGGCCAAAACTGTGAGTGTTGATGACCGAAACGTAAACGCACCCCAGGGTTCGTTAATCGTGTAAATCACTACGGGACCCCAAAACAGTGAGTAATAATACACGAAACGGGCGAGAATCGGTTAAAACTTTGAGTGTTGATGAGACACGTAAGCGCACCTTAGCGTTCAATAACTATGGAAATCACCGGGACCCCAAAGCGGGCGTAATTGGCCAAAAGCGGGTGAGTGTTGACGAGTGACACGACACGCGCACCCACAGGATCGCTTTGGGACCCTAAAGCGGTGAGTAATAGTGCACGAAGCGGACGAGAATCGGCCAAAATTGTGAGTGTTGATGACCAACACGTAAGCGCACCTTGGCGTTCAACAACTATGGAAATAAACCGGGACCGTAAGCGGTGAGTAATAGTCCACGAAAGCGGGTCAGAATTGGCCAAAAGCTGTGATTGTTGATGACCGGACACGTAAAGGCACCCGGGGATCGTCAATCTTGGAAATCACTCTCGGACCCCAAAGCTGTGAGTAATAGTCAAGAAAGCAGGACAGAATCGGCCAAAACGCGAGTGTTGATGACCGACATGTAAGTGCACCCGGGGTTCGTTAATCATGGATATCACTCCGGCAGCCCAAAACAGTGAGTAATAGTCCACGAAGCGGGCGAGAATCGGCCAAAAGCTGTGAGTGTTGATGACCGACACGTAAGCGCACTCGGGGTTCTTTAATTGTGGAAATCACTCCGGGACCCCAAAACAGTGAGTAATAGTCCACGAAACGGGCTAGAATCGGCCAAAACCGCGAGTGTTGATGACCGACACGTAAGCGCGCCCCGGGGTTCGTTAATCGTGGAAATCACTCCGGCAGCCCAAAACAGTGAGTAATAGTCCATGAAACGGGCCAGAATTGGCCAAAACTGTGAGTGTTGATGACCGACATGTAAGCGCACCCCGGGGTTTGTTAATCGTGGTAATCACTCCGGGAGCCCAAAGCAGTGAGTAATAGTCCACGAAGCAGGCGAGAATCGGCCAAAACCGCAAGTGTTGATGACCGACACGTAAGCGCACCCGGGGTTAGTTAATCGTGGAAATCACCGGGACCCCAAAACAGTGAGTAATAGTCCACGAAGCGGGCAGAATCGGCCAAAACTGTGAGTGTTGATGACCTACGTAAGCGCACCCCCAGGTTTGTTAATCGTGGAAATCACTCGGGACCCCAAAATAGTGAGTAATAGTTCATGAAAGCGGGCGAATCGGTTAAAACTTTGAGTGTTGATGAGACACGTAAGCGCACCTTGGCGTTCAATAACTATGGAAATCAACCGGGACCCCAAAGCGGGCGAAATTGGCGAGAAAACTGTGAGTGTTGATGGTGACACGTAAGCGCACCCACAGGATCGCTTTGGGACCCTAAAGCGGTGAGTAATAGTGCGAAAGCGGACCAGAATCGGCCAAAATTGTGAGTGTTGATGACCAACACGTAAGCGCACCTTGGCGTTCAACAACTATGGAAATCACTCCGGGACCGTAAGCGGTGAGTAATAGTCCATGAAGCGGGTCAGAATTGGCCAAAAGCTGTGATTGTTGATGACCGGACACGTAAAGGCACCCGGGGATCGTCAATCTTGGAAATCACTCTCGGACCCCAAAACTGTGAGTAATAGTCCAAGAAACAGGGACAGAATCGGCCAAAACCGCGAGTGTTGATGACCGACATGTAAGTGCACCCGGGGTTCGTTAATCATGGAAATCACTCCGGCAGCCCAAAACAGTGAGTAATAGTCCACGAAACGGGCTAGAATCGGCCAAAACTGTGAGTGTTGATGACCCGACACGTAAGCGCACTCGGGGTTCTTTAATTGTGGAAATCACTCCGGGACCCCAAAGCAGTGAGTAATAGTCCACAAAGCGGGCTAGAATCGGCCAAAACGCGAGTGTTGATGACCGACACGTAAAAGCGCACCCGGGGTTCGTTAATCGTGGAAATCACTCCGGGAGCCCAAAGCAGTGAGTAATAGTCCATGAAGCGGGCGAGAATCGGCCAAAACTGTGAGTGTTGATGACCGACACGTAAGCGCACCCGGGGTTTGTTAATCGTGGAAATCACTCGGGACCCCAAAAGCAGTGAGTAATAGTCCACAAAGCGGGCGAGAATCGGCCAAAACATGAGTGTTGATGACCGACACGTAAAGCGCACCCGGGGTTCGTTAATCGTGGAAATCACTCGGGACCCCAAAACAGTGAGTAATAGTCCACGAAAGCGGGCGAGAATCGGCCAAAACTGTGAGTGTTGATGACCGACGTAAGCGCACCAGGGGTTTGTTAATCGTGGAAATCACTCGGGACCCCAAAGCAGTGAGTAATAGTCCATGAAGCGGGCGAGAATCGGCCAAAACTTTGAGTGTTGATGACCGACACGTAAGCGCACCAGGGGTTCGTTAATCGTGGAAATCACTTGGGACCCCAAAACAGTGAGTAATAGTCCACGAAGCGGGCGAGAATCGGCCAAAACTGTGAGTGACGTAGCGCACCAAGGGTTTGTTAATCATGGAAATCACTCGGGACCCCAAAATAGTGAGTAATAGTCCAAGCGGGCGAGAATCGGTTAAAACTGAGTGTTGATGACCGACGTAAAGCGCACCTTGGCGTTCAATAAATATGGAAATCGCTCGGGACCCCAAAGCGGGGAACCCAAAACGGGTGAAGTGATTAATAGTCCACAAAAAGCGCACCCACAGGATCGCTTTGGGCCTAAAGCGGTGAGTGTTGAGTGCGAAACCAGAATCGGCCAAAATAGTGTTGATGACCAACGTAAGCGCACCTTGGCGTTCAACAACTATAAATCACTCGGGACCCGGTGAGTAAAGCGGTGAGTAATAGTCCATGAAGCGGGCGAGAATCGGCCAAACTGAGTGTTGATGACCGACACGTAAGCGCACCCGGGGTTCGTCAATTGTGGAAATCACTCTGGGACCCCAAAGCAGTGAGTAATAGTCCACGAAAGCGGGACAGAATCGGCCAAAACGCGAGTGTTGATGACCGACATGTAAGTGCACCCGGGGTTCGTTAATCATGGAAATCACTCCGAGAGCCCAAAAGCAGTGAGTAATAGTCCACGAAGCGGGCGAAATCCAAAACTGTGAGTGTTGATGACCGACACGTAAAAGCGCACTCGGGGTTCTTTAATTGTGGAAATCACTCGGGACCCCAAAACAGTGAGTAATAGTCCACGAAAGCGGGCTAGAATCGGCCAAAACGCGAGTGTTGATGACCGACACGTAAAGCGCACCGGGGTTCGTTAATCGTGGAAATCACTCCGGCAGCCCAAAGCAGTGAGTAATAGTCCATGAAACGGGCCAGAATCGGCCAAAACTGTGAGTGTTGATGACCGACACGTAAACGCACCCTGGGACCGTTAATCGTGGAAATCACTCCGGGACCCCAAAACAGTGAGTAATAGTCCACGAAACGGGCCAGAATCGGCCAAAACTGTGAGTGTTGATGACCGACCGTAAGCGCCCCCAGGGTTTGTTAATCGTGGAAATCACTCGGGACCCCAAAATAGTGAGTAATAGTCCACGAAGCGGGGCGAATCGGCCAAAACTGTGAGTGTTGAAAACTACGTAAGCGCGCCCCTTAGGGGTGTTAATGATGAAATCACTCGGGACCCCAAAATAGTGAGTAATAGTTCATGAAGCGGGCGAGATCGGTTAAAACTTTGAGTGTTGATGGACCCAAAATGGGCGAAATAACCGGGACCCCAAAGCGGGCAAAATTGGTTGAGTGTTGATCGTGAAATCAGGATCGCTTTGGGACCCTAAAGCGGTGAGTAATAGTGCAAAGCGGACCAGAATCGGCCAAAATTGTGAGTGTTGATGACCCACACGTAAGCGCACCTTGGCGTTCAACAACTATGAAAATCACCGGGACCCAAAGCGGTGAGTAATAGTCCACGAAGCGGGGAATCAGAATTGGCCAAAACTGTGATTGTTGATGACGGACACGTAAAGGCACCCGAGGATCGTCAATCTTGGAAATCACTCTCGGACCCCAAAACAGTGAGTAATAGTCCAAAAGCAGGCAGAATCGGCCAAAACGCGAGTGTTGATGACCGACATGTAAGTGCACCCCGGGGTTCGTTAATCATGGATATCACTCCGGCAGCCCAAAACAGTGAGTAATAGTCCACGAAACGGGCCAGAATCGGCCAAAACTGTGAGTGTTGATGACCGACATGTAAGCGCACTCGGGGTTCTTTAATTGTGGAAATCACTCCGGGACCCCAAAACAGTGAGTAATAGTCCATGAAAGCGGGCTAGAATCGGCCAAACGCGAGTGTTGATGACCCGACACGTAAGCGCACCCCGGGGTTAGTTAATCGTGGAAATCACTCCGGCAGCCCAAAACAGTGAGTAATAGTCCACGAAACGGGCAGAATCGGCCAAAACTGTGAGTGTTGATGACCGACATGTAAGCGCACCCCGGGGTTTGTTAATCGTGGTAATCACTCCGGGAGCCCAAAACAGTGAGTAATAGTCCACGAAACAGGCCAGAATCGGCCAAAACCGCAAGTGTTGATGACCGACACGTAAGCGCGCCCCGGGGTTCGTTAATCGTGGAAATCACCGGGACCCCAAAACAGTGAGTAATAGTCCACGAAGCGGGCAGAATCGGCCAAAACTGTGAGTGTTGATGACCTACGTAAAGCGCACCCACAGGGTTTGTTAATCGTGGAAATCACTCGGGACCCCAAAATAGTGAGTAATAGTTCATGAAGCGGGCGAGAATCGGTTAAAACTTTGAGTGTTGATGAGACACGTAAGCGCACCTTGGCGTTCAATAACTATGGAAAAAGCAACCGGGACCCCAAAGCGGGCGAGAATTGGCCAAAACTGTGAGTGTTGATGGTGACACGTAAGCGCACCCACAGGATCGCTTTGGGACCCTAAAGCGGTGAGTAATAGTGCACGAAAGCGGACAGAATCGGCCAAAATTGTGAGTGTTGATGACCAACACGTAAGCGCACCTTGGCGTTCAACAACTATGGAAATCACTCCGGGACCGTAAGCGGTGAGTAATAGTCCATGAAAGCGGGCAGAATCGGCCAAAATTGGCCAAAAGCTGTGATTGTTGACTCGAGACCCCGGACACGTAAAGTGTTGGGAGCGTAGTAATTTCAAAAATTTTCCCTACGATCACGCAAGACCATGGTGATGCATAGCAGCGAGATGAGAGTGTTGTCTCGTACCCTCGTAGACCCAGCAGCGAGCGTTGGCATAGCGTAGAGGAAGTAGTCGTACTTCTTCCGATCCAACCGATCAAGTACGAGCGTCGGCACCTCCGAGTTCTGCACACGTTCAGCTCGATGGCGTCCCTCGAACTCCGATCCAGCGAGTGTTGAGGAGAGTTTCGTCGACCTGACGGCGTGGTGGCGATGATGATGTTCCACCGGCGCGGGCTTCGCCTAAGCTCCATAGCGGTATATTCGAGGTGTAGTTTGGTGGAGGGGGGCACGCTGCGGCTGAGAGCGATCTCAATGATCAACTTGTGTGTCATGGGGTGCCCCTGCCCTGTATATAAAGGAGGGAAGGGAGGGGCTGGCGGCCAGGAGAGGGCGCGCGGGGTGTCCTACTCCTACTAGGGTAGGATTCCCCCAAATCCTAGTCAACTAGGGTTTGACCAAGGGGAGAGGAGAGAGGGCCCCCTTCTCCTAATCCTAATAGGACTAGGGAAGGGGAAGGCTGCGACCAGCATATGGCCCCTTTTCTCTTTCCACTAAGGCCCATCAAGGCCCATTGACCCCGGGAGGTTCGGTAACCCCGGTACTCGGTAAAATTCCCAATTTCACGGAGTGATTCGGAATCAAACATAGGCTTCAATATATCAATCTTTATGTCTCGACCATTTGAGACTCCTCGTCATGTCCGTGATCTCATCAGGGACTCGAACAACCTTGGTACATCAATATCATATAAACTCATAATAGCATCATCGAAGCGTTAAGCGTGCGGACCCTACGGGTTCGAGAACTATGTAGACATGACCGAGACACCTCTCGGTCAATAACCAATAAGCGGGACCTGGATGCCCATATTGGTTCCTACATATTCTCTGAAGATCTTTATCGGTCGAGACCGCATAACAACATCGTTGTTCCCTTTGTCATCGGTATGTTACTTGCGAGATTGATCGTCGGTATCAATACCTAGTTCAATCTAGTTCTTGGCAAGTCTCTTTTCTCGTTCCGTAATACATCATCTCACAACTAACACATTTAGTTGCAATGCTTACAAGGCTTATGTGATGTGCATTACCGAGAGGGCGAGAGATACCTCTCCGACAATCGGATGACAAATCCTAATCTCGAAATATACCAACCCAACATGTACCTTGGAGACACCTGTAATGTACCTTTATAATCACCCGATTCGTTGTGGCGTTTGGTAGCACCAAAGTGTTCCTCGGGCAAGCAGGAGTTGCATAATCTCATAGTCATAGGAACATGTATAAGTCATGAAGAAAAGCACTAGCAACAAACTATACGATCAGGTGCTATGCTAATGGAATGGGTCATGTCAATCAGATCATTCAACCAATGATGTGATCCCGTTAATCAAATAACAACTCCTTGTTCATGGTTAGGAAACATAACCATCTTTGATTAACGAGCTAGTCAAGTAGAGGCATACTAGTGACACTCTGTAGGTTTATGTATTCACACATGTATTATGTTTCCGGTTAATACAATTCTAGCATGAATAATAAACATTTATCATGATATAAGAAATAAATAATAACATTTATTATTGCCTCTAGGGCATATTTCCTTGATCTCCACTTGCACTAGAGTCAATAATCTAGATTACGGTAATGATTCTAACACCCATGGAGTCTTGGTGCTGATCATGTTTTGCTCGTGGAAGAGGCTTAGTCAGCAGGTGCGCAACATTCAGATCCGTATGTATCTTGCATATCTCTATGTCTCCCACTGGACCAAATCCGGATGGAGTTAGGCGTCTTTTGATGTGCTTGGTTCTCTTGTGAAATCTGGATTCCTTTGCCAAGGCAATTGCACGATATTGTCACAAAAGATTTTCATTGGACCCGATACACTAGGTACAACACCTAGATGGGTTATGAACTCCTTCATCAGACTCCTTCATTAGCTGCTTCGAAGCAGCTATGTACTCAACTTCACATGTAGATCCATAGCGGCGCTTTGTTTGGAACTGCACCAATGACAGCTCCACCGTTTAATGTAAATCGTATCCGGTTTGCGATTTAGAATCGTCCGGATCAGTGTCAAAACTTGCATCGGCGTAACCGTTCTGACGAGCTCTTTGTCACCGCCATAAATGAGAAACATATCCTTAGTTCTTCTCAAGTACTTAAGGATGTTCTTGACCGCTGTCGATGATCCACTCTGGATTACTTTGGTACCTGCACTGCTAAACTTACAGCAAGGCACACATCAGGTCTGGTACACAGCATTGCATACATGATAGAGCCTATGGCTGAAGCATAGGAACATCTTTCATTTTCTCTCTATCTTCTGCGGTGGTGGGCATTGAGTCTTACTCAACTTCACACCTTATAATACCGGCAAGAACCCTTTCTTTGCTGATCCATTTGAACTTTTCAAAACTTTATCAAGGTATGTGCTTTGTGAAAGTCCTATTAAGCGTCTTGATCTATCTCTATAGATCTTAATGCCCAATATGTAAGCAGCTTCACGAGGTCTTTCATGAAAACTCTTATTCAAGTATCCTTTATGCTATCCAGAAATTCTATATCATTTCCGATCAATAATATGTCATCCACATATAATATCAGAAATGCTCTGAGCTCCACTCACTTTCTTGTAAATCTGAGGCTTCTCCAAAAGTGCATATAAAACCAAATCTTTGATCACACTATCAAAGCGTTTATTCCAACTCGAGAGGCTTGCACCAGTCCATAAATGGATCGCTGGAGCTTGCACACTTTGTTAGCTCCCTTTGGATCGACAAAACCTTCTGGTTGCATCATATACAACTCTTCTTCGAGAAATCCATTCAGGAATGCAGTTTTAACATCCATTTGCCAAATTTCATAATCATAAAATCGGCAATTGCTAACATGATTGAGACGGACTTAAGCATCGCTTCTGGTGAGAAGGTCTCATCGTAGTCAATCCCTTGAACTTGTCGAAAACCTTTTGCAACAAGTCGAGCTTTATAAACGATAACATTACCATCAGCGTCGGTCTTCTTCTTGAAGATCCATTTATTCTCAATTGCTTGCCGATCATCGGGCAAGTCAACCAAAATCCACACTTTGTTCTCATACATGGATCCCATCTCAGATTTCATGGCCTCAAGCCATTTTGTGGAATCTGGGCTCACCATCGCTTCTTCATAGTTAGTAGGTTCATCATGTTCGATAACATGACTTCCAAAATAGGATTACCGTACCACTCAGTGCGGATCTTGCTCTGGTTGATCTCTGAAGTTCTGTAGAAACTTGATCTGAAGTTTCATGATCATCATCATTAGCTTCCTCCTATTTGGTGTAGGTGTCACGAAACTGTTTTACGTGATGTACTACTTCTCAATAAGGGAGTAGATACGATTATCTCATCAAGTTCTACTTTCCTCCCTCACTTCTTTAGTGAAACTCTTTCTCAAAAAGTTTCGAATTTAGCAACAAAATCTTGCCTTGGATCTGTGATAGAAGGTGTACCCAACTGTCTCCTTTGGGTATCCTATGAAGACACATTTCTCCGATTTGGGTTCGAGCTTATCAGGTTGAAGCTTTTCACATAAGCATCGCAGCCCCAAACTTTCAAAAGCGACAACTTTGGTTTCTTGCCAAACCACAGTTCATAAGGCGTCGTCTCAGCAGTTTAGATGGTGCCCTATTTAAAGTGAATGTAGCCGTCTCTAAAGCATAACCCCAAAAGCGATAGCGGTAAATCAGTAAGAGACATCATAGATCGCACCATATCTAATAAAATGCGATTCTGACGTTCGGACACACCATTACGTTGTGGTGTTCGGTGGCGTAAGTTTGAAACTATTCGCATTGTTTCAAATGTAGGCCAAACTTCGTAACTCAAATATTCTCCTCCACGATCAGATCGTAGAAACTTTATTTTCTTGTTACGATGATTTTCCACTTCACTCTGAAATTCTTTGAACTTTTCAAATGTTTCAGACTTGTGTTTCATTAAGTAGATATACCCATATCTGCTCAAATCATCTGTGAAGGTGAGAAAATAACGATATCCATACGAGCCTCAACATTCATTGGACCACATACATCGGTATGTATGATTTCCAATAAATCTGTTGCTCTCTCCATAGTTCGGAGAAGCGGTGTTTTAGTCATCTTGCCCATAAAGGCACGGTTACATAAGTGCCAAGTGATTCATAATCAAGTGACTCCAAAGTCCATCGGCATGGAGTTTCTTCATCGCTTTACACCGATATGACCTAAGCGGCGATTGCCACAAATAAGTTGCACCATCATTATCAACTCTGCATCTTTTGGTTTCAACATTATGAATATGTGTATCACTACTATCAAGATTAAGTAAAACAAACCATTCTTCAATGGTGCATGACCATAAAAGATATTATTCATATAAATAGAACAACCATTATTCTCTGATTTAAATGAATAACCGTCTAGCATCAAACAAGATCCAGATATAATGTTCATGCTCAGCGATGGTACTAAATAACAATTATTTAGGTCTAATACTAATCCGAAGGTAGATGTAGAGGTAGCGTGCCGATTGCGATCACATCGACTTTGGAACCATTTCCCAGCGCATTGTCACCTCGTCCTTAGCCAATCTTAAGCAATCCGTAGCCCTGTTTGAGTTGCAAATATTAGCAGAACCAGTATCAAATACCAGTGCTCTGCGAGTATTAGTAAGGTACACATCAATAACATGTATATCACATATACCTTTGTTAACCTTGCCATCCTTCTTATCCGCCAAATACTTGGGGCAGTTCCGCTTCGGTGACCAGCCTGCTTGCAATAGAAGCACTCAGTTTCAGGCTTAGGACCAGACTTGGGTTTCTTCTCTTGATCGACAACTTGCTTGCCGCTCTTTTGAAGTTTCCTTTTCTTTCCTTTGCCCTTTTCTTGAAACTAGTGGTTTTGTTAACCATCAACACTTGATGCTCCTTTTGATTTCTACCTCCATGACTTTCAGCATCGCGAAGAGCTCGAGCATAGTTTTGGTCATCCCTTGCATATTATAGTTCATCACGAAGCTCTTGTAGCTTGGTGGCGATGATTGGAGAATTCATCAATGGCGCAATCATCCGGAAGATTAACTCCAGTTGAATCAAGTGATTGTTATATCGGACATTACGAGTATATGCTCCTTGCAGAACCATTCTCCTCCATCTTACAGCTATAGAACTTATTGGAACTTCATATCTCTCAATCCGGGCATTAGCTTGGAATATTAACTTCAACTCTGGAACATCTCATATGCTCCATGGTGTTCAAAAGCAGCGTTGAAGTCGGTTCTAAGCCGTAAAGCATGGCACTGAACTATAGAGTAGTCATCAACTTTGCTTTGCGAGGCGTTCACAACCACGGCGCAGCCCTTACACCAGGCCTGGCACCTAACGGTGCTTCGGGGCGTAATTCTTACAATGCAGCAATAAGGATAATCCTCAAATTCGGACCCAGTCCGTGTAATTGCTACCATCATCTTTCAACTTTGCTTTCTCAAGGCGCATTAAAATTCAACGGAACAACACACGAGCCATCTATCTACACATCATAGACAAGCAAGATACTATCGGTACTAAGTTCATGATAAATTTAAGTTCAATTAATCATATTACTTAAGAACTCCCACTTAGAAAAATATCCTCAATTCTCTAAGTGATTGCGTGATCCATATCAACTACACCATGACCGATCATCACGTGTGATGGAGTAGTTTCAATGGTGAACATCAATATGTTGATCATATCTACTATATGATTCACGCTCGACCTTCGGTCTCCGTGTTCGAGGTCATATCTTATATGCATAGCTCGTCAAGTATAACCTGAGTATTCTGCGTGTGCAACTGTTTTGCACCGTTGTATTTGAGCGTAGAGCCTATCACCCGATCATCACGTGGTGTCTCGCACGAAGAACTTTCATAGCGGTGCATACTCGGGAGAACACTTCTTGATAATTTAGTAAGGATCATCTTATAATGCTACCGTCAATCAAAGCAAAATAAGATGCATAAAGGATTAACATCACATGCAATCAATATAAGTGATATGATATGGCCATCATCATCTTGTGCTTGTGATCTCCATCTCGAAGCACCGTCATGATCACCATCGTCACCGGTAGCGACACCTTGATCTCCATCGTAGCATCGTTGTCGTCTAGCCAACTATTGCTTCTCGACTATCGCTACTCCTTAGTGATAAAGTAAAGCAATTACATGGCGTTGCATTTCATACAATAAGCGACAACCATATGGCTCCTGCCGATTGCCGATAACTTCGGTTACAAAACATGATCATCTCATACAATAAAATATAGCATCACGTCTTGACCATATCACATCACAACATGCCTGCAAAAACAAGTTAGGCGTCCTCTACTTTGTTGTTGCAAGTTTTACGTGGCTGCTACGGGCTGAGCAAGAACCGTTCTTACCTCGCATCAAAACCACAGCGATACTTCGTCAAATAGACTCCGTTTAACCTTCTCAAGGACGGGCGTATGCCTCAGTTCAACTAAAGTGAGAGAGCAGACACCCGCCGGTCACCTTTAAGCAGCGAGTGCTCTGGCGGTGAAACCAGTCTCGCGTAAGCGTCTGGCGTAATGTCGGTCGGGCGCTTCATCTCACAATACCGCTGAACCAAAGTATGACATGCTGGTAGGTAGTATGACTTGTATCGCCCACAACTCACTTGTGTTCTACTCGTGCATATGACATCAGCGCATAAAACCAGGCTCGGATGCCTTTGTTGGGGAGCGTAGTAATTTCAAAAATTTTCCTCACGATCACGCAAGACCATGGTGATGCATAGCAGAGATGAGAGTGTTGTCTCGTACCCTCGTAGACCAACAGCGAGCGTTGGCGCATAGCGTAGAGAAATGTAGTCGTACTTCTTCGATCAACCGATCAAGTACGAGCGTCGGCACCTCCGAGTTCTGCACGTTCAGCTCGATGGCGTCCCTCGAACTCCGATCCAGCGAGTGTTGAGGAGAGTTTCGTCGACCTGACGGCGTGGTGGCGATGATGATGTTCCACCGGCGCGGGGCTTCGCCTAAGCTCCATAGCGGTATATTCGAGGTGTAGTTTGGTGGAAGGGGCGCCGCTGCGGCTGAGAGCGATCTCAATGATCAACTTGTGTGTCATGGGGTGCCCCTGCCCTGTATATAAAGGAGGGAAGGGAGGGGCTGGCCGGCCAGGAGGAGGGCTGCGCGGGGTGTCCTACTCCTACTAGGGTAGGATTCCCCCCAATCCTAGTCAACTAGGGTTTGACCAAGGAGAGGGAGAGGGCCACCCCTTCTCCTAATCCTAATAGGACTAGGGAAGGGGGAAGGCTCTGACCAGCACTAGGGCCCCTTTTCTCTTTCCACTAAGGCCCATCAAGGCCCATTGACCCCGGGAGGTTCGGTAACCCCGGTACTCGGTAAAATTCCCAATTTCACCGGAGTGATTCGGAATCAAACATAGGCTTCAATATATCAATCTTTATGTCTCGACCATTTGAGACTCCTCGTCATGTCCGTGATCTCATCGGGACTCGAACAACCTTGGTACATCAATATCATATAAACTCATAATAAGCATCGCCGAAGCGTTAAGCGTGCGGACCCTACGGGTTCGAGAACTATGTGAACATGACCGAGACACCTCTCGGTCAATAACCAATAAGCGGGACCTGGATGCCCATATTGGTTCCTACATATTCTCTGAAGATCTTTATCGGTCAGACCGCATAACAACATCGTTGTTCCCTTTGTCATCGGTATGTTACTTGCCGAGATTGATCGTCGGTATCAATACCTAGTTCAATCTCGTTCTTGGCAAGTCTCTTTTCTCGTTCCGTAATACATCATCTCACAACTAACACATTTAGTTGCAATGCTTGCAAGGCTTATGTGATGTGCATTACGAGAGGGCCAGAGATACCTCTCCAGACAATCGGAGTGACAAATCCTAATCTCGAAATATGCCAACCCAACATGTACCTTGGAGACACCTGTAATGTACCTTTATAATCACCCGATTCGTTGTGGCGTTTGGTAGCACCAAAGTGTTCCTCGGGCAAGCAGGAGTTGCATAATCTCATAGTCATAGGAACATGTATAAGTCATGAAGAAAAGCACTAGCAACAAACTATACGATCAGGTGCTATGCTAATGGAATGGGTCATGTCAATCAGATCATTCAACCAATGATGTGATCCCGTTAATCAAATAACAACTCCTTGTTCATGGTTAGGAAACATAACCATCTTTGATTAACGAGCTAGTCAAGTAGAGGCATACTAGTGACACTCTGTAGGTTTATGTATTCACACATGTATTATGTTTCCGGTTAATACAATTCTAGCATGAATAATAAACATTTATCATGATATAAGAAATAAATAATAACATTTATTATTGCCTCTAGGGCATATTTCCTTCACGTCAATCATGGAAATTCCATGAAGCGGGCGAGAATCGGCCAAAACTGCTGAGTGTTGATGGCCAACGACACGTAAGCGCACCCTCGGGGTTAGTCAATCGTGAAATCACTCCGAGACCCCAAAGCAGTGAGTAATAGTCCACGAAAGCGGGCGAGAATCGGCCAAAACTACTGAGAGTGTTGATGACCCCCACGTAAGCGCGCACCTAAGCGCACCGGGGTTCGTCAATCGTGGAAATCACTCCGAGACCCCAAAACAGTGAGTAATAGTCCACGAAACGGGCCAGAATCGGCCAAAACTGCGAGTGTTGATGACCGACACGTAAGCGCACCTCGGGGTTCGTCAATCGTGGAAATCACTCGGACCCCAAAACAGTGAGTAATAGTCCATGAAACGGGCCAGAATCGGCCAAAACTGTGAGTGTTGATGACCGACACGTAAGCGTACCTTGGGGTTCGTCAATTGTGGAAATCACTCCGAGACCCCAAAACAGTGAGTAATAGTCCACGAAACGGGCCAGAATCGGCAAAAACTGCGAGTGTTGATGATCACTCCCAAAACGTAAGCGCACCTGCGGGGTTACGTCAATCAATGGAAATCACTCCGAGACCCCAAAGCAGTGAGTAATAGTCCACGAAACGGGCCAGAATCGGCCAAAACTGCGAGTGTTGATGACCGACACGTAAACGCACCTCGGGGTTCATCAATCGTGGAAATCTCTCCGAGACCCCAAAACAGTGAGTTATAGTCCATGAAACGGGCCAGAATCGGCCAAAACTACGAGTGTTGATGGCCGACACGTAATAGCACCTCGGGGTTCGTCAATCGTGGAAATCACTCCGAGACCCCAAAGTAGTGAGTAATAGTCCACGAATCGGCCAAAGCGGGCAGAATCGGCCAAAACTGCGAGTGTTGATGACCGACCGTAACACAGCGCGCACCTCGGGGTTCGTCAATCGTGGAAATCACTCGAGACCCCAAAACAGTGAGTAATAGTCCACAAAGCGGGCGAGAATCGGCCAAAACTGCGTGAGTGTTGATGACCGACCGTAAGCGCACCTCGGGGTTCGTCAATCGTGGAAATCACTCGAGACCCCAAAACAGTGAGTAATAGTCCATGAAGCGGGCCAGAATCGGCCAAAACTGCGAGTGTTGATGACCGACCGTAAAGCGCACCTCGGGGTTCGTCAATCGTGGAAATCACTCCGGGACCCCAAAACAGTGAGTAATAGTCCACGAAACGGGCCAGAATCGGCCAAAACTGCGAGTGTTGATGACCGACACGTAAACGCACCTCGGGGTTCGTCAATCGTGGAAATCACTCGAGACCCCAAAACAGTGAGTAATAGTCCACGAAACGGGCCAGAATCGGCCAAAACTGCGAGTGTTGATGACCGACACGTAAGCGCACCTTGGGGTTCGTCAATCGTGGAAATCACTCCGAGACCCCAAAAGAGTGAGTAATAGTCCACGAAACGGGCCAGAATCGGCCAAAACTGCGAGTGTTGATGACCGACACGTAAACGCACCTCGGGGTTCGTCAATCGTGGAAATCACTCCGAGACCCCAAAGTAGTGAGTAATAAATAGTCCATGAAACGGGCCACAATCGGCCAAAACTGCGAGTGTTGATGACCGACACGTAAACGCACCTCGGGGTTCGTCAATCGTGAAATCACTCGGGACCCCAAAACAGTGAGTAATAGTCCACGAAACGGGCCAGAATCGGCCAAAACTGCGAGTGTTGATGACCGACACGTAAGCGCACCTTGGGGTTCGTCAATGGTGGAAATCACTCCGAGACCCCAAAACAGTGAGTAATAGTCCACGAAACGGGCCAGAATCGGCCAAAACTACGAGTGTTGATGGCCGACACGTAATAGCACCTCGGGGTTCGTCCATCGTGGAAATCACTCCGAGACCCCAAAGCAGTGAGTAATAGTCCATGAAACGGGCCACAATCGGCCAAAACTGCGAGTGTTGATGACCGACACGTAAACGCACCTCGGGGTTCGTCAATCGTGGAAATCTCTCCGAGACCCCAAAACAGTGAGTTATAGTCCACGAAACAGGCCAGAATCGGCCAAAACTGCGAGTGTTGATGACCGACACGTAAACGCACCTCGGGGTTCGTCAATCGTGGAAATCACTCGAGACCCCAAAACAGTGAGTAATAGTCCATGAAACGGGCCAGAATCGGCCAAAACTGCGAGTGTTGATGACCGACACGTAAACGCACCTCGGGGTTCGTCAATCGTGGAAATCACTCGGGACCCCAAAACAGTGAGTAATAGTCCACGAAACGGGCCAGAATCGGCCAAAACTGCGAGTGTTGATGACCGACACGTAAACGCACCTCGGGGTTCGTCAATCGTGGAAATCACTCCGAGACCCCAAAAGAGTGAGTAATAGTCCATGAAGCGGGCCAGAAATTAACTCGGTTGAATCAAGTGATTGTTATATCCGGACATTACGAGTATATGCTCCAGGAACCATTCTCCTCCATCTTACACTATAGAATTATTGGAACTTCATATCTCTCAATCCGGCATTAGCTTGGAATATTAACTTCAACTCTGGAACATCTCATATGCTCCATTGTTAAAACCGTTGAAGTCCGGTTCTAAGCCGTAAAGCATAGCTGTGAACTATAAGTAGTCATCACTTTGCTTGCAGACGTTCACAACAGGCCCTACGCCAACCTGGCACCTAAGGTGCTTCGGGATAATTCTTACATGCAGCAATAAGGATAATCCTCAAATTCGGACCCGATCCGTGTAATTGCTCATTCATCTTTCAACTTTGCTTTCTCAAGGGCATTAAAATTCAACGGAACAACCACGAGCCATCTATCTACACATCATAGACAAGCAAGATACTATCGGTACTAAGTTCATGATAAATTTAAGTTCAATTAATCATATTACTTAGAACTCCCACTTTAGAAAATATCCTCCAATTCTCTAAGTGATTGCGTGATCCATATCAACTACACCATGACCGATCATCACGTGTGATGGAGTAGTTTCAATGGTGAACATCAATATGTTGATCATATCTACTATATGATTCCGCTTTCGACCTTCGGTCTCCGTGTTCGAGTCATATCTTATATGCATAGCTCCAAGTATAACCTGAGTATTCTGCGTGTGCAACTGTTTTTGCACCGTTGTATTTGAGCGTAGAGCCTATCACCCGATCATCACGTGGTGTCTCGCACGAAGAACTTTACCATAGCGGTGCATACTCAGGAGAACACTTCTTGATAATTTAGTAAGGATCATCTTATAATGCTACGTCAATCAAAGCAAAATAAGATGCATAAAGGTTAACATCACATGCAATCAATATAAGTGATATGATATGGCCATCATCATCTTGTGCTTTGATCTCCATCTCAAGCTTCATGATCACCATGTCACCGTGACACCTTGATCTCCATCGTAGCATCGTTGTCTCTGCCAACTATTGCTTCTCGACTATCGCTCTCCTTAGTGATAAAGTAAACAATTACATAGCATTGCATTTCATACAATAAGCGACAACCATATGGCTCCTGCCATTGCGATAACTTCGGTTACAAAACATGATCATCTCATACAATAAAATATAGCATCACGTCTTGACCATATCACATCACAACATGCCTGCAAAAACAAGTTAGGCGTCCTCTACTTTGTTGTTGCAAGTTTTACGTGGCTGCTACGGGCTGAGCAAGAACCGTTCTTACCTGCATCAAAACCCAGCGATACTTGTCAAATAGACTCGTTTTAACCTTCTCAAGGACGGGCGTAGCCACTCGATTCAACTAAAGTGAGAGACGAGACACCCTTGATCACCTTTAAACAGCGAGTGCTCACGGGTGAAACCAGTCTGCGTAGCGTCTGGCGTAATGTCGGTCCGGGCGCTTCATCTCACAATACCGCTGAACAAAAGTATGACATCTGGTAGGTAGTATGACTTATAGCCCACAACTCACTTGTGTTCTACTCGTGCATATGACATCAGCATAAAACCAGGCTGGATGCCCTTTGTTGGGGCAGTAATTTCAAAAATTTTCCTCGATCACGAAGACCATGGTGATGCATAGCAGAGATGAGAGTGTTGTTCGTACCCTCGTGAACAACAGCAGGCGTTAACATGGCGTAGAGGAAGTGGTGTACTTCTTCCCGATCAACCGATCCAAGTACCGAGCGTCGGCACCTCGAGTTCTGCACGTTCAGCTCGATGGCGTCCCTCGAACTCCGATCCAGCAGTGTTGAGGAGAGTTTCGGCAACTGGCGGGTGGTGGATGATGTTCCCACCGGAGGAGCCGCTAAGCTCCATAGCAGTATATTGAGGTGTAGTTTGGTGGAAGGGGCCCTGCAGCTAAGGCGATCTCAATGATCAACTTTGTGTCATGGGGTGCCCCTGCTATATAAAGGAGGGAAGGGAGGGCTGGCGGGCAGGAGGGGGCGCGGTGTCCTACTCTACTAGGGTAGGTTCCCCAAATCCTAGTCCAACTAGGGTTTGACCAAGGGAGAGGGAGAGAGCCCCCTTCTCCTAATCCTAATAGGACTAGGGAAGGGGAAGGCTGGGCCAGCATATGCCCCTTTCTCTTTCCCACTAAGGCCCATCAAGGCCCATTGACCCCCAGGAGTTCAGTAACCCCGTACTCGGTAATTAATTTCACCGGAGTGATTCGGAATCAAACATAGGCTTCAATATATCAATCTTTATGTCTGACCATTTGAGACTCCTCGTCATGTCGTGATCTCATCGGGACTCGAACAACCTTGGTACATCAATATCATATAAACTCATAATAACTCATCGAAGCGTTAAGCGTCCGGACCCTCGGGTTAGAACTATGTGAACATGAGAGACACCTCTCGGTCAATAACCAATAGCGGACCTGGATGCCCATATTGGTTCCTACATATTTCGAAGATCTTTATCGGTGACCGCATAACAAATCGTTTTCCTTTGTCATCGGTATGTTACTTGCCGAGATTATCGTCGGTATCAATACCTAGTTCAATCTAGTTCTTGGCAAGTCTCTTTTCTCGTTCCTAATACATCATCTACAACTACACATTTAGTTGCAATGCTTACAAGGCTTATGTATGTGCATTACAAGAGGCCGAGATACCTCTCGACAATGGGTGACAAATTAATCTGAAATATTCAACCCACATGTCCTTGGAACACTTAATGTACCTTTATAATCACCCGATTCGTTGTGACGTTTGGTAGCACCAAAGTGTTCCTCGGAAGCAGAGTTGCATAATCTCATAGTCATAGGAACATGTATAAGTCATGAAGAAAAGCACTAGCAACAAACTATCGATCAGGTGCTATGCTAATGGAATGGGTCATGTCAATCAGATCATTCAACCAATGATGTATCCATTAATCAAATAACAACTCCTTGTTCATGGTTGAAACATAACCATCTTTGATTAACGAGCTAGTCAAGTAGAGGCATACTAGTGACACTCGTAGGTTTAGTATTCACACATGTATTATTTTCGGTTAATACAATTCAGCATGAATAAACATTTATCATGATATAAGAAATAAATAATAATTTATTTTGCCTCTAGGGCATATTTCCTTCATAAAGGCACCCGGGGATTCAATCTTGGAATCCTCGGACCCCAAACTGAGTAATAGTGGAAAAGAAGGGAATCGGAAAAACCCGGAGTGTTGATACCGAGATTAACGCACCCGGGTTGTTAATCATGGAATAACTCCGACAGCCCAAAACGTGAGTTAGTCACGAAGCGAGCTAGAATCGGCAAAAGCAGTGTTGATGACCGTAAACACCCCGGGTTCTTTAATTTGGAAATCACTCGGACCCCAAAATAGTGAGTAATATTCATGCTGGGATCG
>JAHIAM010003877.1:0-20363 GCA_021605205.1 Aegilops longissima
CCTCGACAGCGGCTCTCCTCTCTCAGCGGGGCATAAGAAGTGCGGAAGAGGGCTACATTTGGGTGGACTCCAGACAAAGTTTTTGCAAAGGTGTGCGAAAACCGCCATGGTCGGACGGCGTTGGGGGTGAAATCAAGGAGGCGGAGACCGTAGGTGTTCATGATGTCATAAAGAATCGGAAAAGTGGCGGGCCAGCCGATGAAAAGCGAAGAAGGGATGCAGCCATGAAACCTTCTCGGATCTTGGCGGAGATCACCCTCGTCTTGAGTGCGCCCGCGTCTCCGTCGACCGAAGAAGTAGTACCCTCCACAGCTCCTGTGCGTCGACAGTGGGTGAAGGTGGCCCGCTCCTTTCGCATGGCGCCCTTGAGCAGCTGCGCCTCGGCCGACTTCCGCCTTTCCTTGTCGCTTCCGGAGCCATGGTGGAGGTGGTGGAGGCCGACGGCGTTGAGGCGTTGGTGGCGATGAAGGGGGCGTCGCTCTCTCAGACTTGAGAAGAAGGGGGGCGGTGGTTTTGAGATGTAACAGCAATGGCAAGGTGGGCGTCTTGCCCTGTTTCCCCACCTTATAAGGAGGAGAGAGGCGGGCGTTCCGCTTTTCAATTAAAAGCCCCGATCTCTCCCACGGCGCCACGTTAGTAGCGTCTTTGTTAAGTGGGAGATGTGGCGGAGTCCGGGCGGAAATAGCGGCGTGATCTAGGCAGCGATGCCCGTGCCTTGCTTTTGAGGCTGCCCATGAGCTCGGCGCCGTGTGTGGCGGCGAGGGCTCTGTCGGTGTGCTAAGTAAGGGTACCTAGTATCCCGAACTTCGTGCCGCAGGCGATTCACAGCACCAGCGGCAAGGCTTGCTGGTGACCGCCAAGGTCCTCCGCGGCTCCTTTGGAGCCATTCAAGAACAAAGTATTCAAGGCCCGTGAGAGGAGCTTGCGGGAAGACCCTCAAGGCACGAAGGAAACAAGACCCGACAGAGGAGCTTGCAGGAAGGCTGAGTGGCGACAAGCTACCAAGCGACAAGATTCAACCTTGGCGAGGTGCTTGCGCGGCGAGCAAACCTCTCTTCATCTCCGCTCCGGCTCATCCACCAGCGTGTAGCCATGGGGCCATTCGGCGTGCGTGTCAGAAACCCGTGCGGCCGGTGAGAGAGGCGATAGCGGCGACAAGCTTACCATCGTGTAAGCGGTGGTGCACCCAGCGGTCCTGTTGCCTTTGTTTAAGCGGCAGGGCGGGCATTATTGATTTTGTCCCTTATTGTCGAGTTAGGTATAATGCCTTTGTACACTATACAAGTCGATGTACCAACTCTTTGTTTTCCATTGTACCCTCATCGTTGCCACTTGTCGGTGACCCCTTTAGCCTATAAAAAGGAGGCCCATGCGCAGCGTA
This sequence comes from Aegilops longissima, assembly GCA_021605205.1. NCBI lineage: Eukaryota > Viridiplantae > Streptophyta > Magnoliopsida > Poales > Poaceae > Aegilops > Aegilops longissima. The sequence goes on from JAHIAM010003877.1 coordinate 1,382, forward strand.
GGGAGTTCAGCTCATTCGACTCATTGAGACTAGAAACACTCATGCTAGGTTTTGTAGCTCTCTTTGCTCCCTAGCAAGAACACAATACAATCAACCAAGCGGCGGATGGGAGTATTATCTCCCAGGAGAGCTCGAGGCTGGAGTAAACTTGCTTCGTGTGCATCGCATCGACCTGCTCTTCGTGCAATCTCCGCCCCCACGAACCACAAGGGACTCGGTCGCCGGAGTCCCATAGGTGTTAAATGAGTCACGATCGACTTCCTGACGGTGAAGTGGGTCCTGAAGCGGAAGGAAGTGCCTCCTTATTACCTTGGAAAATAATGATTCCTCCACCTAATAGCGAGGGACCCACCGGACGACCCACAGTATTTTGCAAAAAAAATGTTTCCCCCAGCTATGGGACCCACGGACAGGTCAAGTATTTCACAAAAAAACATTCCCCATTGTCGGCTCGGACCACTAGGAAGTGCCTCCTTATTACGCATAAAAAATATGAATACTCCCTTGCTAGTTGGGACCCACCTTGGTGGGTGGCTGACTTATGGGCCTACTAAGTTGCGAGGGGCGAGTGCTTGTCAACTTAGTCAATATAAACGATTCTAGCTCCGGTGCCGTCGATGTCCATCCAACGACCGTAGTGCTTCTTCAACCTCTGCTCTTCTTGCTCCGGCCCCAAAGCAGCGCTTAGGTCGTGCCGCATGCTCCTGCCTCCCATGGTCGGCTGTGCTTTATGCAGGCCTCACCGCCTACTATTTCCACCGTGGCGAGCCTGCGGCGGCAACCCTCACACGCAGCCAGACAGGTGAATCCTCGTACTCCTCTCGCATGGCTTCCCTTGCCGCATCTTCCCCCAGCCTCGTCGTTCCTTCCTAGGCCTCGTCGTGCGTCCACCGCCCGAGTGCTCCCGTGTGGCGTGGTCGAGGAACGACTTCCATTGGAAGAGTATTGTGTGGAGAGGCGGCAATTTGGGTCCACGGTCGCATGACAAGAAGTGCCTCCTTATTACTGCATAAAATAATTATTCCTCCACGACAGGCGGGGACCCACCGGACGGACCCACCGTATTTCATGAAAAAATGTTTTCCCCACATTGCGGGACCCATCACTACATCTTGGCGCAAGGAAGTGTGTCCGCAAAAAACAATTCGCCCGACGGCTGCTGTGACCCACCGGCTACATCTTCGCACACAAGGAAGTGCGGCGGTCGGGACCCACACGGTGAAGCGTCGCGTGGCGTTGTCATCCTGGTCGCGAATGTATGCGTACATCCGTCGATGTAGAGGCGCCGCACGCGTCGTAGTAAGCGGCGCCGTAGCATACTGCGTCGTCTGGCTGACCGGTGCGCGAAATAAAATCTGACCACATCACGTACATACGGGCAGGGTCTCGAATGCCTACCACGCATAACGTATGGCGGGCTCGTGTACATGGCTGGGTCGAGCGGAGAAACTGCGTCAAGTCGTCATGTTCATGGGGGCCAAGCCGACTAGGTCGGAGCGGAATCGTCGTCATGTTCATTGGGAGGCTTGGGCCGAGCAGCCGATGGAAATGAAGCCTAGAGTACCCGCGGAACAAAGGAAACGGCCTTGTGTTGACCGCCACATTCAAAGCGGGATCCTGTTCGCCGGGAGAAGTGCATGCGTCGCAAAAGCGGAGAAACAGACCTCCCTACGATCGAAGCACGGGGGTCTGTTGATCGGTAGGTGTGGCATACCGCAAAAGCGGAGAAGCAGACTTGTGTTGGGCGCTTCACGGTCCAAGCAGGGTCCCTATTCATCGGGAGGGTGTGGCGTGCCGCAAAGCGGGACTCCACGGATCTGTTCATCTCCACCATCGACCCCTCCAGCCTCCACGAACTCTTTGTTCATCCGTCGACCTCCTCCGGCCTCTACTCGCGATTGTTCATCCACGGGCTCCTGTTCATCCGGCCTCCACTATGCGTTACTCCACTTCTACTGTTCAACCAGCCCTCTCCACGGGCACCTGTTCAACCACCCCTCCACGGGCTACTTTTCATCAAGCCCTCCACCTTCTATTGTTCATCCTCACCCTCCTTTGGGTGGTCTGTTCATCCAGCCCTCCACGGGTCTGTTCATCCAGCCCCAACCGGCTCGATCGATCGGGGTCTGTTCATCGAGAGCAACACCACGGGGTCTGTTCATCCACCCCCAGAAGCTGTTCATCCAAACCCCCCAAAGCGCTCCTTTGTTCATCGAGAGGACATCGATCGGCAGTTAGCGGCGGTAGTGAAGAATCGCTCGATCCGGTTCGATTAACAACCATCGATCGATCGCTACGGTTACATGTCGTAACCTGCGATGCAATCCCTCGGGTTGATTAGAGCCCAACGCCTGCGCACCCATGCGTGTGCGTGTCGAAAAAACACGCATCACTGACCCGACCACCCGCGTAGCAAGAAAACCTTGATATTTTCCTCGCCCTCGCTTCTACCATGGTTTTTTCCGTCATGGGCGGCCCAAGAGTGTCATGCGGTTGCGTCTCCGGCCCGCCCAGGACGAAAAGCCCATTTTTTGTCATGATTTTTTGTCATAGAAGTAGGAGCCCACCACATCTATGATGATACCGGGTTTTTTTAGAATCAGCCACTAGGCTTAAACAGAGCTTACAGCGAAATTACAATCATCAGCTATAAGATCTGAAAGTTTTGCAGGCACTCCTGCTGTCATTGTGCAGTCTCCAGATTTCCTCACAAGGGCTGCCAAGCCATGAGCAGCTTTGTTTCCTTCCCTTCTTGTGGCTGACCGTGCAACTGATTTGAACAAGCCAGCTTGTATCTTGATGTCGTTTGTGATATGGAACAGGTGTGACCTATCTGACTCCTCCCCTTTTAACTGGTTTATCAATGAGAGACAGTCAGACTCCACAATAATGTTTCCTCGACACACTTTAGCAAGCTCTATCAGGCCCAGCTTCACTGCCTCAGCTTCCGCAGCTTCAATTCCGGTACTAGCAGTACATGTTCGCCCAACAGACAAAGCAACCCCACCCTGGTGATCTCTCACTATTATTCCCAGGCAAGTCGGCCCCTTGTCCCCAACAAAGGAAGCATATGTGTTAACCTTCCAGTACCCAGGAGGCGGCGGAGACCACGACACACTTTCCCTTGGTATTTTTTGTTGCAGCCTGGTGCCCGTGTTGAACAGGCTGATTTTACCCGTGCAATTAGTATCAGGCTCCGAGGCCTGCAGGAGAATCTCCCTCTCGTACCTTTTTATGAAATCGGCGGACACAGATACTGAAGCTGACCCATTGCCATGTACACAATCTTCCCGTAGGAACCACGCTCTCCAAAAGAGCAAGAGGATCCTATCTCTGGTGATTCCGGAGCAAGAGTCTAGAAGGCATTGCAGCCAGCCTGAACCTGTGTAACTGAATTCTTTCTCTGAAGGTAGTGACCAGCTCTTCCTTAACTCCGCTTGAAAAGCCCGAGCCTTTGTGCACTTAACAACAGCGTGGTGTTCATCCTCATCGTCTTGACCACAGATTGGACACGTTGCAAAGTCTTCCAGGGTTCTACATTTCTTATTCTTTGTAGTAGCCAGGGAGTTTGTGGCAATCCTCCAGTTGAGGATTTTGATTTTCTGGGGACTTTGCCTTTCCATATTAAGTCCTAGATGCTCCGGTTGTTTACCTCACTAGTGGAGCTGGAGGCAGTCAGCTGTCCCCTTGCTTTGATTTCCATGTTCTAGCTTATAGGCACTTTTAACACTGAAATTCCCAGAGTTCTCATGGTGCCAAGCAACACAATCGCTGGTTTTCCTTGCTGGGAGTTTTATTTGACAGATTTCTTCAGCATCATAAGCTGGGCAGATCTGCTTTATCAAATCCACATCCCACTCATTGCAGTCCGCCTTGATTAGTTGGTTGACCCATCTAAGTCTGCAGTTGCGTAGAAAGGTAGCAGCCTTTAGACCACTTCTCCTTGGTATCCAGTTGTCTTTTTGGATACGCACACTCCTTCCATCCCCAATTCTCCACACGATTCCTTCTTTCAAGAGTTCTAGACCAAACTCTATTCCACGCCATGCTGGGGATGCATCCAAGGCGAAGACTCTATCCAATATATCACCGTTAGGATAGTATTTTGATTTCAGGACTCTGGCACACAGGCTCTCAGGGTTATGAATCAGCCTCCAACCTTGTCTTGCAAGTAGGGCTTGATTAAACAGGTGCATGTCTCTGAACCCCAGGCCCCCTCCCCTTTTTGGTTTGGTCATTTGGTCCCAAGCCATCCAATGTACTTTCCTGTGTTCGGCAGTGTCCCCCCACCAGAAGTCACGAATAAGTTTTTCATATTTCTCACAAAATCCCATCGGCATTTTGAAGACGCCCATTGGGTAGGTGGGAAGGGATTGAGCCACTGACTTGACATTTACCTCTTTTGCTACAAAAGACATGTACCTCTCGTTCAATCTGAGCATCTCTTAGTGAATCTTTCCATAATCGGTTGGAAACTCCAGTTCTTCATCCTCCCCTCTGGGGTTGGTAGGCCCAAATATTTGCTCTCAAAGGAGGTGGCCAGTACTCCTAGGATGTTCTTAATATTATCTTGGTTCTCTGGTGGGCAAAGTTCACTGAAAAGCAGTGAACATTTGGCGGGGCTGAGCAACTGGCCGGTGCACCGTTGAAAGCAGTCTAAAGCCTCCTTGATGACATCGGCTTCTTGGGAAGTTGCTTTAAAGAAAAGGAGACTATCATCTGCAATCAAGAGGTTTGATATGCCTGGGCTCCCCCTTGCCACTTTGATGGGTGTTAGCTTGCCTTCATTCATCTCTTTTTTCAGAATATTAACCAGCCCATCCGCCACTAGCAGGAACAGGTATGGGCTTAGTGGGTCGCCCTGCCTGAGCCCCCTTGATGGTACAAAAGCCTTGAGCAGTTTCCCATTCCATTTAACTGAGTACCTTACTGATTTGACGCACTCCATCACCCACTTGATCCAGACAATGTCAAAGCCCAACTTAAGTAGGGCCCCTTCTAAGTAACTCTAGTCCACTCGGTCATAGGCCTTGGCTAGGTCTAACTTATAAGCACAATGTGTGTTGTGTTTGCTTTTGGAGTGGCTGATCTTATGGAAGCATTCAAAGGCAATGATGGCATTATCGGTGATCAGCCTCCCAGGTATAAAGGCACTCTGAGATTCAGACACAATCTCATTAAGAAAGGGGCGGAGGCGGTTGACCAGGCATTTGGACACCACCTTATAGATAACGTTACAGAGGCTGATAGGTCGGAAATCTTTCAGACTTTGGGGATCCTTCCCTTTCGGAATGAGGCAGATGACTGTATCATTGACTCCTTCAGGCATGGAGCCTGAAGCAAAAAAAATCCTTCACTGCACTGATTACATCTTCCTTCACTGTGGCCCAGTTCCTTTGGTAAAATCTCGCCGGAAAACCATCAGCTCCAGGGGACTTGAGAGGCCCGATTTGAAAGAGGGCGTCTGAGATCTCTTCGTCTGCAAAGGCTTTTGTCAGCGTGTTGTTCATCTCGTCTATTACTTTGGGAGAAATCAGGTTCAGTAAGGTGCTTGGCTCAACCATCTCGTCCGCAGTGAACAAATGTTTGAAGAACTCCGTGGCCATATCCTGCATATCATCATCATTATCCACCTAGGAACCATCCTCTTTCTTCAGTCTACGAATTGTATTCTTTTTCTGTCTCCAGGTTGCTTTCTGTTGAAAATAATTCGTGTTTCTAGCCCCTTCTCTAAGACACTGTACTCTGGACCTTTGCTTCCACATAATTTCCTCTCTGAGAAGTAATTCATCCAGTTCAGCTGATAGCTCTTTCACTTTCTCCTCTCTGTCTACCGACCAAGTATCTTCTAGTAACCTTGCGATTCTGTCTCTGGTCAGTTTTGTTTTACGCAGTACAGAACCAAAATTGTTCCTGCTCCATCTCGTGAGTGCACCCCTCATCGATCTAAGTTTGCTTGATACCTCCGCTAGACTACTAGCCTTCCCCTTATCTTTCCATACTTGCTCAACCATATGTTGAAGGGAGGGCAGTCATTCCCACATTTGTTCATAGTGGAATTGTCGGTTGTTCTTTTTCCGCCAATAACTGTATTCAGTTTGCACCAAGACCGGGAAGTGGTCAGACCGTGTTGAGCAGATATGGGTCACGCTGTGGCTTGTAAATAGATCACACCAGGACGGGGATGCAACAGCCCTGTCGATCCTGGCCCGGATGTTTTTATCTCCTTGCTGCTTGTTATCGTAGGTCCAACTGGGCCCCTTGTAGCCGAGATCATGCAGATCACAGAAGGAGAGGGTTTCTCTGAAATTTGCCATCTTTCTCTCCGATCTTTTCGCATAGGATAGGTGTTCATGCTGCCACATGGTTTCATTGAAATCACCAACCATGAGCCACGGCTCACTTGAATTCGGGGCGATCCTCTTCAACAGATTCCACATGTGGTGGCGATCCTGACTCCTGGGTTCACCATAAACAAACGTTCCCCGCCACTTTGGGCCAACGAGTTCAGTAACTAACACATCAAAATACCTCGGCCCGTACGATAAAACTTTAACCTTTATTTCATCGTCCCAATATAGAGCAATACCACCTCCTTTTCCCTTCCATCTAGGGTAAGGCAATGTTTCATACCTAGTCTCCATTTTATTCCTTTTACTTTATTCTCGCTCTATCTAGTTTTAGTGATGAAGACGATCTTGGGCTTGTGGGTATGCACTAAGCATACCAGCTCTTGAACTGTCCGGGGCTGCCTGAGGCCCTGGCAGTTCCAGCTTAGGATCGTCATGTTCCCTGGCAGGTGCAGTCTTCAGCACCTACCAGTAGACTGGCAGCCTCGGGGCCAGTAGCTTCCTTGCCATCCATCTCGCCCTTGTCGCTCGTGCCACCAACCTCTGCAGTACCTTTCACCTTCTTGACTTGCTCATTGCTGTTTTCGGGCGCCTCTGATTCATCCTCTGTTGCAAGTCCATCTTCCCTGTCACTCCTCTTGCCCAGCACCGAGCCCTGCATTACTGCAACCTTTCCCATAGTTCCTTCCCCCACTGCTATATTTTCCTTCTCTTTGGTGATCTCTTCAGTTGCAATTTCCTCCCCTGCAGACGCCGAGCCAAGAGGCACCTGTTCACCGGTGCCTGAACCAGGTACAGGAGGCGACCCACCCGCAGTAACTCTGTCGTCCGGACCAAAGCCGGGTGGGTACAGAGGGGTGGACGACCTACTAAACTGCCCCTTCCTCGATCCAGTTACTAGGAGCGTAGCCTCAAGGGTCTGCTTGATCTCCATATTCCCATCTTGTACATGTTGTCCATTGTGTTTCCTCAGAGTTGGCTCTTTTTGGCTCTCATCGATCTTGATTGCGCTTACTGCAGCAATAGCGGCTTGCACCAGGGGGTTCGCTAGCACCTCTTCAGAGACACCCTCAAGTTGTCGCTCCGCGCGCTTTGCCGGAGCTGGCCTGTTGCACCCGAATATCTCTGGCCCGAACTAAAGGAACCGCCGAGCACTGCCTGCCTCCGGTGCTACATACCCACCCCTTTCATTTTTCTTTTTCAAAGGGGAACCGCACAGCGCTGCCGTAAACCTCATCTTTTGGAGGTCCTCATTTTTGTCATAGAAGTAGGAGCCCACCACATCTATGATGATACCGGGTTTTGTCACTATTATCGTCATAGAAGTGTCATAAGTATGACAGAAAAAAATTCGTTCGGCCCAAAATATCACGGATGTGTCTATTTTTTGTAGTGAGGTCAAATGACCCTTGAAATTTTTCCAAAATTTGACATGACAGTTGTATTAGTACTACAAAATTTCTCGTTCATTTAAAACACCATCCGTTGGCACTTTATTCCAAATTCATATTTCACAACTAATAAAAAATATCTACAACATCACACACAGTTGTTTTCTAGGAAACGTTTGCGATGAAAATATCTGGGTCTATTTAAGTCTCCTCATTAAGCTTAATGGCTCAAATGCGCTCTAGTGCCGCAACCCCGAATCCCGATCCCCATTCCCGCACCCCTTCTTGCAAAGATGACGCCATGGAACGCGCCGTGAAGGTCCATACGACGCCCGAGCGCCGCCGCCGCTGCGTCGAGAGCGCTGGACGCCAGACGTCGAGAGTGCCACCACATCCGCATTGAGCGCGGACGCCACGCCGAGAGGGTGTTCGCGATGGTTGATGCAGTAGCCGCAGCAGCCGAGACGGCAATGCAAGCTGCCTGCCGAGGCGACGGTTTTGCAACGCCGAGAGCGCTTGAGCGCCGTCTGTGTGCCGATGTCGCCTCTGGCGGTCGAGGCCATCCACGCCAAGATCGAGGATGCACACGCCAAGATATTCAGCCACCTCGGACTCCAAAGATGCAACCCACGTCTGAAAAGGCGGCGGTGGCCATGGAGCACCTGCTTCCTCATGAGGTCACCGAGCAGGAGCTGGAGATGCAGGAGGCGGCGGAGATCGAGGAGCGCCGGGAGGAGGAGTTGCGCGTGGCCGAGGTCGAGGTAGAGAAGAGTCTGTCCGTCGAGGAATCGACTGTGGAGTACCAACGCGAGCTCTGGCGCAGCCACTACTACGAGTACTACAACCTTGAGGGCGGCTCCGACGATGAGGACGAGGACGAGGACGCGGTCGACTTCAGCAGGGGGGACGCGGAGTCCACCAACGGCGGCATGTCACCAGGACAAGTCATCGACGTCTCATCTCACACTGGCGATGCATAGACCGGCGCGGCGGCTGATTTTTAATTATGCGTACTTAGGCTTTGTTTTTAATGCTGGTTTTTTGTTAGAGCAATGTTTAGGTCAACTGACTCTGTGTAATTACTAAAATTGCTCGATTCAGTGTGGTATCTCTACTGTATGCTCTTTTGTGTGCCCAAATTAGCAAGTGATGTTAAATTATGCAATGACGTACCCGGGGAAATTTCCACCAAAATTTGAATTATCAAACTCATTCCATGCGCGTAAAGCAAAAGAATCATTTGCGATGCACACAATCGTTCAAAGTGAATGGTCCAATGCACTTGGCGCATTCAAAGTGAATGTGCCCATGCCTTGAGACCAAAATTTGAATTATCAAACTCATCCCATGCGCCAAAAGCGGAAGAATCGTTTGCGATGCACACAATCGCTCAAAGTGAATGGTCCGCGGCACCGCTGCAAAGTTCCTCCACATTTCCAAAATTTTGGCCTACCGCCAAAATATCTACCCGCCCCTTCCCCCCTTCCCCACCCCCTTTTCTCCCCGACCACAAGTCACATTTCCCCTATTTCCTCCTTCCTTCCTTGCTAAGCTATAGCCGCTTCCTCGCTCTCGTTGTCTCGCATCCTACCGCCGGGGTTGCCATGGTCTTCTTCAAAGACATCTCCAGCAGTTCCTCCTCCGGCGACTACTCCTTCACCACCCGGGTATGCCTCTCTTCTCTCTCTCGGGCTATGACATGGAATGAAGTATTTTTACCCGGAGGTTGATTTGAGTCGTTTCTTCCTCTTGTAGCTCCCTAAGACCATCAGTGGCACGAGTGGAGCGGGGTGGCTGAAGATCTATCTGCTCGTTGTCACCATCAATCTCCATGCATGAAGCTAGCTGTGTTTGATTCTGTGGACTGTGGGAGGAAGTTTCTGGCATGTGCAGAGAAGGTTAGACCCTCTTTGGTTGTTACAAATCATTTGTTAGATGTGATTCAGACACTTTCACGGTCCCAACCCATTCATACCACACCGTCAACCAAACGCATCCTAAGACAGTGTCACGGTTTGTACCTAGTATCTTAAATTGTTGCCATCTCATCAGCGGTGCCATTAGAAAATTATTTGGCATCGCTTCAGCAGTTTGTGCAGCCAACTTTGGTCCACACATCCGAGCAGCCAAGCGGTAAAATACTAAATCTTTATGGCACGAAGGGCGGGCATCGAGCAACCACGTGCTCGAGTCCAGGTCCCGATTTTTTCCACAGATCGGCTCGCCAGGCACTGCACGGCAAGTGCGAGATGTAGCAACGATTGTCTTTATCCTAGTTTTGGCATACATAGTGGATGGCCTTAGTGCTATTAGTTCTATGTTACTAAATTTGTGCATGTACACACCTGTTAGTATCAATTTGTTGTCATCCAAACACTGTCGCTATGTTGTTGCAGTTATATTTACCTTCCTCATAAAAAGTTCAATTTATTATTTATTGTACATGAGTAAGAACTTGTAGTGTCATTGTAGTTAATTATAGCTTCTGATGTTCCAGAATTTGGTTGTTGTCTCAGTACCAATTATTCCATTTGCACATTGATCTTTTTGAGAAGATATGTCATAATTAACATGTTTCTTCAGTTTTTCAAAATAATCATTGGCAATTTTCTATGTTGCCATAAACCCATTTCCCCTACAATTGTTACTGATCTAGTTTTAAATATTATAGGATGAACGGAAGTGTTCTTACTTGGAGTGGGTTGATCAAGAGTGGCCACAGTCTTTGAAGATGTGCCTAACGAAGCTCTGGAGCATGTATGAGGAAGAGAACACACGTAGGCTTAGAGAAAGTCTTGTCAACACTGAAGCATATTTCAAGATGCGGGATAAAAAGTTGAAGGTGCATAATGAGCTCAGATTTTTTAAACCAGACTTTGCTAAGATGTTGTTGGCGAAGGAGGAGGCACTTTCCCAGTTGGCCCGTGCAAAACGGGTTCTTACTGAACTGAAAGCAGAGGTGGATAAGACGAGCCTAGATGATCTCGATTAGGGAAATGAATATATTGTTCTTATGAAGTTGAACTAGCTATATGTTGTACTGTGTTGTTTTCATGTAGCTACCGTACTGTGATGTTATATATTTATGTGCCTGATAAGAAATTGGCAAACAGCTGTTCGATATGAAATGTGAATTTGCGTAATACTGGAATTATTAATTGTAAACTAATAAACCTGCTAAATGTGTCATGGACCTTTGCAAACGGTTCTAGAAGTAAAAGCGCTTGCGATGGATAGCCCAATGCCACATAGTTTTTTTATCAAATCGTGTGTGATATAGTTGATAAAAGCAAACAGTTAACCAAGGAAGACCGTGTGTGATAGTTACACCTTTCACACATGAGCCTACACATAAAACTGTGTGGGATATACGTCCGAACGGAAACGTTTTCCCTGGATTGACTGTGTGGGATGTACATCAGAACGGAAACGTATTCCTTGGATTGACTGTGTGTGATATACATACGAACGGAAATGTTTTTCAGGGATTCACCGTGTGGGATGTACATACCTATGGAAATGATTTTCTCGGATTACTGTGTGGGATGTACACACCTACGGAAATGGTTTTCTCGGATTACCGTGTGGGATGTACATACCTACGGAAATGATTGGGTTTACATGCCTCGCATGATCGAACACGGCCCCAGCCTGGGTCCCAGGAGGGCCTATCCCCGACGATTTATGGGTCATGTGGGAAGGACACCCTATCGCACACACTCACTTGGCGACGGTTCCAAATGCCATCGCGGAAAGGGGTTAAAACCCGTATGTTTAGGACTGACGCGCAGCAGTGCCTCTTTATTCGTAGAGAGAGCCATCAGAACGTGCCTACACTTCCAACATTCATGTTTTGAGAGAGAACCACCTACTCATGTGTTGAGACCAAGATATTCCATTCCAGCCACAAGAATATTGATCTCTAGCCTTCCCCAAGTTGCTTTCCACTCAAATCATCTTTCCACCAAATCCAAATCTGTGAGAGAGAGTTGACTATTGGGTAGACTATCATTTGAAGCACAAGAGCAAGGAGTTCATCATAACACACCACCTATTACTTTTTGGAGAGTGGTGTCTCCTATATTGGTTAGGTGTCACTTGGGAGCCTCTGTCAAGATTGTGGAGTTGAACCAAGGAGTTTGTACGGGCAAGGAGATCGCCTACTTCGTGAAGATCTACCCTAGTGAGGCAAGTCCTTCGTGGGCGATGGCCATGGTGGGATAGACGAGGTTGCTTATTCGTGGACCCTTGGTGGGTGGAGTCCTCCACGGACTCGCGCAACCGTTACCCTTTGTGGGTTGAAGTCTCCATCAACGTGGATGTACGATAGCACCACCTGTCGGAACCACAGAAAAAATCTCCGCGTCTACTTTGCGTTTGCTCCCTCCAAACTCCTTCCTTTACCTTCATATGCAAAGTTTTACATTCCGCTGCTATACTCTTAGACTCGCATGTGTAGGTTGATTACTTGACTTGTTCTATGTTGCTAAAATCTGCCAAGACTTAAAATTGGGAAAAGACTAGATTTTTATTTGGTCAAGTAGTCTAATCACCCCCCCCCCTCTAGACATGCTTTCGATCCTACATGTACTAAGAAAAATAAGATACATAAAGTATAAACGCCACATGCAATCAAAATATGTGACATGATATGGCCATCATCATCTTGTGCCTTTGATCTCCATCTCCAAAGCACCTTCATGATCTCCATCGTCACCGGCTTGACACCTTGATCTCCATCGTATCATCGTTGTCATCTCATACAACAATTTATATTTCATCACGTCTTGACCATATCACATCATAGTAAGCCCTACAAAAACAAGTTAGACGTCCTCTAGTTTGTTGTTGCAAGTTTTACGTGGCTGCTACGGGCTTCTAGCAAGAACCGTTGTTACTTACGCATCAAAACCACAATGATTTTTCGTCAAGTGTGCTGTTTTAACCTTCAACAAGGACCGGGCGTAGTCAAACTCGATCCAACTAAAGTTGGAGAAACAGACACCCGCTAGCCACCTGTGTGCGAAGCACGTTGGTAGAACCAGTCTCATGAACGCGGTCATGTAATGTCGGTCCAGGCCGCTTCATCCAACAATACCACCGAATCAAAGTAAGACATTGGTGGTAAGAAGTATGACTATTATCGCCCACAACTCATTGTGTTCTACTCGTGCATATAACATCTACGCATAGACCTGGCTTGGATGCCACTGTTGGGGAACGCAGTATTTCAAAAAAAATTCTACGATCACGCAAGATCTATCTAGGAGATGCATAACAACAAGACGGGAGAGTGTGTCCACGTACCTCATAGACCGAAAGCGGAAGCGTTTAGTAACGCGGTTAATCTAGTCGAATGTCTTCACGATCCAACCGATCCAAGTACCGAACGCTACGGCACCTCCGTGTTCAGCACACATTCAGCACGATAACGTCCCTCGAGCTCGTGATCTAGTTGAGGACGAGGGAGTGTTCTGTCAGCACGACGGCGTGGCGACGGTGATGATGAAGTTATCGGCGCAGGGCTTCGCCTAAGCACTACGACGATATGACCGAGGTGTTAAACTGTGGAGGGGGGCACCGCACACGGCTAAGAGATTGTCTGTTGTGCTTTGGGGTGCCCCCTGCCCACGTATATAAAGGAGGGGGAAGGAGCAGGCTAGCCAAGGGGGAGGCTCGCCAAGGGGGGGAGTCCTACTAGGACTCCAAACCTAGTAGGATCCCCCCCCCCTTTTCCTATTCCAAGAGGGGGAAGTAGGGAAGGAGAGGGAGAGGGAAGGAAAGAGGGGGCCGCGCCCCCTCCCCCTAGTCCAATTCGGACTGCCATGGGGAGGGGCGCGCGCCACCTTGTGGCCTTCCCTCTCCTACTCCCTTATGGCCCATCAAGGCCCATAACTTCCCCGGGGGGTTCCGGTAACCCCTCGGTTCAACGATAAATATCCGAAACGTCCTGAAACCTTTCCGGTGTCCGAATACCTTCGTCCAATATATCAACCTTTACCTCTCGACCATTTCGAGACTCCTCGTCATCTCCGTGATCTCATCCGGGACTCCGAACAAACTTCGGTCATCAAATCACATAACTCATAATACAAATCGTCATCAAACGTTAAGCGTGTGGACCCTACGGGTTCGAGAAATATGTAGACATGACGGAGACACATCTCCGGTCAATAACCAATAGCGGAACCTGGATGCTCATATTGGCTCCTACATATTCGACGAAGATCTTTAGCAGTCAAACCGCATAACAACATACGTCATTCCCTTTGTCATTGGTATGTTACTTGCCCGAGATTCGAGCATTGATATCATCATACCTAGTTCAATCTCATTACCGGCAAGTCTCTTTACTCGTTCCGTAATGCATCATCCCGTAACTAACTCATTAGTCACATTGCTTGCAAGGCTTATAGTGATGTGCATTACCAAGAGGGTCCAGAGATACCTCTCCGATACTCGGAGTGACAAATCCTAATCTCGATCTATGCCAACTCAACAAGCACCATCGGAGACACCTGTAGAGCATCTTTATAATCATCCAGTTACGTTGTGACGTTTGATAGCACACAAAGTGTTCTTACGGTATTCCGGAGTTGCATAATCTCATAGTCAGAGGATGTATAAGTCATGAAGAAAGCAATAGCAATAAAACTAAACGGTCATTATGCTAAGCTAACGGATGGGTCTCGTCCATCACATTAAAGACAGTATAACCACACCTAAAGCGAGCCCTCACAGCGATTTGGATTTTCGGCCGTCCGTTTTCGCGATCTGGGAGTTCCTGGCCGTCATATTTAATGTGAAAAACGATCTGTTTCATAGTGAGGCTAATATGGCCCAGCTGTCCTGTGGGCTGCTGCTCCACGGGCCAAAACGGACGATTCTGGTGCATTGGGCCTTCACGAGCTCGCAGCCCATTAGAAGGAGGGAGGCCTACGAGCTACGCGTGAGGTCCATCCACTCCCGAACCCTAATCCAGTCCCCATCGAGATCGCAACCATCGCCCTCAGCTTCGATCCATTGCACGAACGAGCAGCGGACGGGAGTAGCTCGCTGCCGTCTCGCCGCCGCCTAGACTCTCCAGGCCACCGCTGCCTCTAGGTATTTTCTTCGTCTGCTAGGTATTCAACCCAGACTTCTCATCTCTCTATTTTCCCATCCCCTCGCCTGCGACCCAGGTTGCGTCGCTATTTCCGTCATCTCCTTCAGCTCGCATCCCATGGGGAGTAGTCTGTGGTGGAACGACTCCTCCGTCTTCCCCCAACCGCCGCCGACTTCTTCTCCTGTCTTCTCCCCAGAAGCTGCAGCACTAGGAGAGAGGACGGGGGTGAAGGATCTATAAGATTTCAGAGCGACAGCCCACCTTTCTTTATGCCAGCATGCACCCCCTTGCAGGGTTGCAGGTACATCTTGCCTGCTTCAATTTAATCATATTTGTTTATTTTCCATTGTTCAGGTTGTGGATAATTAAAGAAAATAGGAAGTGAGAAGTGGGGGAGATGGGAGATGCAATGAGAGCACTGGAGAACAGAGCAATGTATTCAAAGCAAGACATGGACATACTTGCCGCTTTAGAAGAGATGTTGTCGACGAAAGTACGATCTGGGCATCTTGCCATTCTTTTAAGTTCAGTTAACCTGTACTTGTACATGCACATGAAATTTTAACTTTACTTACTACTGACATTGTTTTATTGTGTTGTATACAGTCTAGACATGTTGGAGTCTCTGTTGACCAGATGCATGAAATTTTGAAGCATTCCGCTCATCAAAAGGCAAGATCTCACATACTTTGTTTTCTCTATATTTGATAAAAGTTTCACGTGCATCGCTTCACATTTTGGGTAATATGTAGATTGTTTTGCTTATGGCATGGTGGTCTTGTGGCATCATTTTCTTAAAATATTTTCTCTCTAATATTGGCCATTTTGTGTGCGGTTACAGGAGGAAACAACAACAACAGAACTAGATGAAGAAGACAAAGAACTCATCAAATCAATCACCTTCAGAGTAATCCTCTATGTCAACTTTCATATGTACCTGCATGTGCAAACTTGTATTTGAAATTATTTCTTACCCTGTCATGCTGTTGGTTATTGCAGAACTTAGAAGATTATGTTAAACTGATCGAAGACGACGATGACGATGATGAAGATTTTTATATACCAGGACAGTCAAGTGTCACGTGAAAGCTACTTTGTCTCTCTGTATTGTGTTTTTTTATTTCTTTTATGTTTCTATTTCCTATGGTCTTAAGTATGAAAAGTAGAAAGATCATTGTATAACATTAGCTTGAATTTACTTGAGTCAACAAAGTGGGTATGTGTACATATAATTGACAAGTCTAGGCCCATCCCGAGTTGTAGGGCTCATGATGCAAATTTTTGTTGCTAATGACAATTAGTTTTTCCAAGTTGTAAGATGATTGAGTAAAAACACATAGATCTATTTTGTTGCCAGCATAAGCAATTCTCAAATATGTGTTCCTGAAACATCTGCATTGCAGCTAGGATATGCTATTCTCCTAAACTGCTCACCTACAAATGAGAGCTCTCTATTGCTTAATGCAGATAAATAGATAATCTTGCTATGCATGGTTGGAGCTAATCTGTTAATTTTTTATATCTGGAGGACAGTAGTGGGTAAAAATGCCAATAATGTGGATCATTATCATATGCCTCTATCAAAATTGACTTATAATAAGGTACATATTGAACTTCAATAATATTTTCTCGAATATGTAACTGTGCATACTGTTACTTAGTACTACTGGAAACATGTGGCTGGCGAACCCAACGATTTCAGAAGGACTGTGGAAACAAAGTTTTGAGCATAAAAAGGCGACCTACAATAGTGGTAATTTCTTCTTATAGTGGGTGGTATGTTTTTTCTTTTCTTATGAACCTACTGTAGTGGAAATGCGAGGAGCATGCGTATACAAATTATATCACTCTTTATATTGCATCTTTAGTTTAGTTCTCACATGTTTTTTTATTAGATTAAGTGAAAGCTAGATGATGTTGCACCTTCAAGTGCCGGTGATTGATATGCGTCCACTGAATCAACAAATTTCAATTGATATTGTAGCCGATGTCGTGGTAAGTCTTCACAACGCTTTCATATAATTAACTTTGTAATGTTTGACCAAGTGCAGATCCATTTACCTTATATGGTCGTAGTTATGTTTTAGAATCATGATCCAGTTTATGAGATATTGGAAAAAAAATCATAAGTGGTTGTGTCAGCGGCCTTGGGAGAGGTGCCATGTGTACACGTGAAGCCTGACTACAACGGTTGGAAATCGAGGACAACCCGACAAATAATCAGTATTAAATTTGAGTATGTAAAATGAAGAAGTGAAGTGTTCCACTGATGATATAAATGAAATTTAGTTATACTTGTTTAAAGACATTCTTATTATTCTACCAAATTCCACCAAAGACAGCCCATTTAGCTGACTCAATCCCTAGAGCTGCTTGTATGGTATTTATTCATTTCCTAACTAAATGAAATCCTTTGTTAGCACTCTTCTCAGTGAATGTGATGCACTCCATACAAGAAATGTCTAGGTGGACTAGGCCCGCCTAATTCTTCTTTGTTGCGGAACATGGTGGCCCTTTCGGTAGAGAGGCATGAGAAGATTATACAATCTATAATGATAATTTATGTCTCCTGTTTCATGTTTACTTTTGCTCCGGCTTATTATCCGTCTTGGCACTATGGATTTGGTTCTATTTACATGCCAACCGAATTTGTACGTATATGTGAACTTTGTATTTTTACCAAAGTATATATGAGATTTTCATTGATTATTGACTAATATAAGGTTATGTTTGTACAAGTATAATATATTTCATGAACCATATATTTACAATATATCATTTATTATACAAATAGACGGGCGCAGCAACACGCACCATCTATGATCTAGTCATTTTCTAACGATGTGATCCCGTTTATCAAATGACAACACATGTTTATGGTTAGGAAACTTAATCATCTTTGATTAACGAGCTAGTCAAGCAGAGGCATACTAGGGACATTCTGTTTGTCTATGTATTCACACATGTACTAAGTTTCTTGGGAATACAATTCCAGCATGAATAATAAACATTTATCATGATATAAGGAAATATAAATAACAACTTTATTATTGCATGTAGGGCATATTTCTTCACAAACATCGGCTACACAGCTGGCGGTAAATACCACCGATCCGCTACCACCTCGCCGGAGAGAGTTCTGTCCAGAGCTGACATGGCTGGAGTGCTGGAGTTGGAGCGCAGCCAGTAGATTAGAAGTGCACGGTCGTCATCAAACTTAGCCTGGACGGAGCAGATCCGCCTCCGAAGCTGCCGTCACAATGTCGGAACTGGGCCGGAGCAAACCACCGTGGCGAACACGTCCATCGTCACCACGCGCTAGATCTGGCTACCACACCCAAGATGGATGAATACTGAGCCAACAGGTAGCACAAAGCCATCCATGATGATGCACATCATCCACTACACCCAAGGCTAACCCGCTCTTCTGCCTGCCTGCATATATTGTTGTCGCTTC
Organism: Aegilops longissima; assembly: GCA_021605205.1. Taxonomy (NCBI): domain Eukaryota; kingdom Viridiplantae; phylum Streptophyta; class Magnoliopsida; order Poales; family Poaceae; genus Aegilops; species Aegilops longissima. The sequence continues at coordinate 19,685 of JAHIAM010003877.1, forward strand.
AGATCAAGAAAAACGCCACACTGGGCTGTAGCACCGCCCCGCCGCCGCCAACACCGTGCGGCTTTGCCGACTGCGCACTGTGGCGGCGACGAGGAGAGAGGTGATGGGAGGTGGCGCTGGTTCTGGCGAACGAGGGATCGCCGCCTGAGTCGCCGAGGACGACGCGGAGGCAGCTCTGCTAACTTCACATCGTGAGGTACTCCAGTTGACATTGGTATATTCACTTGGTAATTATTGATAGGTCGACAAATTTTGGTGGAGCTAAGGCGTCGAGATGGTTAAGTCATGGCACTGTCTAGCCCCCTCAGGATACTTGACTATGGTGTTTTATGTAATGTGATACCACTAGACATACCATGTTATGTTAATGAGTTAAAGAGTAGTACATATCTTGAGCTTTGATTTTTCATTTCATCTTTTTATAGTGTTGATCCTTTCCTCGTAGCATTGGCTTATAATGCAGTCCAAATGAGAATATATGTTTGGCCCTAAAGAGCATGGGCTTGTAGTATCAAAAGAATCCTCCCTTAGTTACCAAGGTATCAATCCGCATAGTTCTCGTACGCGTGAATGATCAACCTTGCACTTAACCAAGAAACTTATCTTGGTCCCCAACTTAGTCTAGTGAGGGTGCCAGCTTTGCTAGTTACACAGAGTAATGTTTCGTGTGTGAAAATAA
>JAHIAM010003878.1:0-66568 GCA_021605205.1 Aegilops longissima
TCATGAACCCAAAGTGGCACTAACCTATGCGGACAGGCATACATGAATCACATCGAGCATATCGGTCATCAGCGTATGAATTAGGGCTATATGCTTTAGGCTAACAGGACTCCGGTATCCCGGGCATGGCTTGAAGCTAGAGTAGGACTCGAATATCACAGCGTGACATTTCCCGAAGAGACAGACATAAGGCAAAGTGAAACACATGCCGGCGGATCAAGTGTCCAAGCGGTAGTCTTTGCTGGGCTAGCAGGACTCCGTGAACGGGCTGTGGCGGACTACTATCGCTCGGAAGCACGAGACTACATTTCCCCATAGAGAGGCTACCAGGATAAACAACTAGGTTGTCGGATCCCACACATAGCAATACAAGTTACGCGTCGCCTAACATGCATAAGTATGTCTTTGTACAACATGGCATCACAACATAGCGCAAACTCATATAGTTAAAGGCTCGGAAGAGCCACATAGCAATAAATACAACCAGGGTCACATGACCCATCGAGATGAAACATACAAGCAACAAGCGGAAGCATTACATATCGATGCAGACAACTACAAAGAAAAAGGTGAGAAGCGACTATCTACAAGACCCTCCCAAGGGTACAAGATCGTAGCTGAGGTAACAAGCTACTCGTGAAATCAAGCGGAACTACTAGTAAGACCGAAGCCTCCTTTGCCAAAAACATAAATAAAACAGCGTGAGTACAAAGGTACTCAGCAAGACTTATCGAGATCCTATTATACATGCATTAGTATCAAGAAGGTAATGTGGAGTTTAGTTGCAGCAAGCCAGCTTTGACTCTGTGGCTATCCTATTCTCGACTACCAAAACTCTTTTGAGGTGATATAGGCGCTGCAGGTCCACTAGTCACCACACAATACACTACTATGGATTCATCCCGTCTCCATACGAGAAGGCCATCCATAGCACTCACACTTGTCTTGAGCATTTTAGAGTATCCACTTCAAGTTGTCTATGTACCACGTAAGCATCCAAAAGCCCATAAACGAGGACACGGCTATTCGAATAGATCATGATAACCTGCGGTGTACTTCTTCATGCTCTCACCACTTATCACCATGTACCGTCATGTACCTCGGCAACCTTCAGCGGAAGCTTTGGCGAGGTGTCGGCCGACGACGACTAACCACAAGACTCTAGCCGGGTTTATACGCCTATTAGGGTTCCATCCGCAAGAGATCCGGCGGAGTGTCGCGGCCCCAAGCGATGTGCGGGGTTCCCGAGCCCACCATCAGGGTGCCACTCGGTACACCAGGCCACGTGTGCCTAGTCATCCCAAGCCCACCCTGCAGTGCCACTTGGTAGAGAATTAGCACTACCTACAAACACGAGAAACTAGTTGCGACTCACGGAGAGAGATCAAGTTGGTTAATAAGTCGAGAGGGCTTGGGGCGAGGCCCAATGTGTGGTAGTGTCGAGTCATTGGACGACATACATAGAACTTCGAGTGCTTAGGGCGGTTCGGTGAGACAACCCACCATGTACTCCTACATGGCCTCTCACCTTCTACCTTTACCGTCGTGTTCACACACTTCACTCTCGACATCGAACATATCGTAACACTCCAATTCATTCCCAATGATTCAGACACACACAACTCTAAGCAATAGCAGGCATAGCATGGTAGGAACACAACATGGCTCAATCAACTCCTACACATGCTAGTGGGTTTCAACTATTCTTGTGGCAATGACGAGGTCATGCGGAGGAATGGGTTCAACTATCGCAGCACAAAGTAGCGGATGAATCGTTGTTATCCTAATGCAATAGCGAGAACACGAGCAAGAAAGTAGGATTGTGTCGGAATGAACAAGGGGTTTGCTTGCAGGTAAATCAACAAGGGAGGCACGCTTCCTGACGAGTACTCTCGAGCACTTTCGGGCTGGACCTATCGAGAAAGAGCAGTGCCAACAATCAATACACAAGCATATGCAACAATATGATGCATGAACATGGCATGTAGATGTGATGCTGTTTGAGCTAATGCAGCTAGAGTACATTTGGTTGAAGTCCATTTGAACCAAAGATTCAAATGCAACTCCAACAAGCTCTTATAAATGCCATTTACATGTTTTCCTTATCAGCATGTATAAGTTGGTTTTATCATGCATGAAACTAGTACATATGGAAAGATTGCATTTTTACGATAATTTTTCATATATATATATTATTTCAATATGAGCTACGGTTGAATTTCTATGATTTTTTGAAGTTTTGAATATATTTCGGAATTTCTGATTTATTTTAATACCAGAAAATCAAATCTTTGCGTCGACTTTATGCGTAACATGGCGTCAACAAGTCAGCTATGACTGGTGAGGGTCAAACTTGGCGTGTGGGGTCCTGCGTCATTGTCATAATTAGTTAACGAGTTAATTAGGCTGCTAATCTAATCCTAAACTAAAAACTAACGAGGGCGGGCCCACATGTCAGCGTCACGAGGGGGCTTAGTTAGCGAGGTTGGCCGGTCAATCCCCCGGCGTTGAGCCTTGGCGAGGCGACAGCGGAGGCTGGGATTATCGCTCGGCGACCATCGAGGCGGCGGAGACCATCTCCGAGGCTGGTGCTCGCGGCGCATCGATGGGGCAGGCGGAGGGCGGGGCGGAGCTCGCCGGGCGAGCTTCATGGCGGGCGAGCTTCGGGCTCGGCGGTAGAGGGAGCTGGAGGGCAGGGGAGGCCACCCGAGGCTCGGCGGCACCCTCAGCGGCACCGGAGCACATTAAGCGCTCGGTTGCGAGCTCTGCGGTGGCGGCGGCGGCGACATGGGCGGCGAGAACTGGCCGTGAAGGGGATGGAGCTATGGGGCAAAGCGAGGGGAGAGGGGTTGGTGGCGGAGCTCACCGCGGATCGATGGCACCTTGGCCGGGCTCGGGGAGGCAGACGGCGTGGCGGGGCGATCTCCGGCGACCGGAGGTGAAAACAGCGTCGATGGGCGCTCGGGGCTTCCAGCGTCTCGGCGGCAGCATAGAAGGAAGAGGCGATGTGGCGAAGCTTTTGGATTTGAAGAGGCGGGGAGGTGGTGGCAGCGGCAATGGCGTGCGATGGCGGCAGTGGCGTTCGGTGCTTGAGGCGAGAGAGAGGAGGAGGGGGGGAGAGGAGAAGCGGTCGGGCGTGGCGTGGCGTCGTCCGGAGCATCGAGCGAGGGAGGCGAGCCGCGGCGGTGGCGTGGCGGATCTTGTGACTTGTGCCGAGTGTATTGTCCTCTGGCGCGAGGAAGGGACGGTGGCGGTGGCCGATCGGCTGAGCCAGGCGGAGCGCCGCCGGGAGGTAAGCCTGGTAGGGTTTTTCCTTTTGTTTAATTTTCTATTTTTCGACATTTGTTTTGATTTAAATAACATACTAAACCATTTTATTTTCTTATGCCAATTTTTGTAGGAGCTATTTATATTATTCGAACTCCTCAACAACTAGCATAATTTTGGATATATATTATATATATAACATATATATATCCAAGGCAAATATTCTTGCATTAATCCAAATGGCCAAAATAAATACCTCTGAGCTCCCAAAAATATTAGTTGGAATTCTACTCGACCAATATTTTAGAAAGCAGGAACATTTTCTTGGGCCAAATTGAAGCAATTTTATTTGGGTCATTTCCAAAAATGATTACGAGGGTTTCACAAATCCCCATTTCAAATTTAAATGAAATTTAAACATGATGCACAAATGACCAGCTAGTCTAGGTCATACGAGAACTAAGGATGTGACAACTTCGCCCCACTTGAAAGAATCTCGTCCAGAGATTTTGGGGTCGACGGAAAAAGCGGGGTACTCGATCGAAGGCGATCTTCTCGCTCCCAAGTAGCTTCTCTCTCGAATGATGAGACCACGAAACCTTGAGAAACTTGATGTTACGGCGTCGGGTAACACGCTCTGCTTGATCAAGAATCGAGCAGGGTACTCTCGATAGGTGAGGTTATCTTGGAGATCAAGCGTTTAAGTGGTCCACTCTGCGGATGGGACCGAGAAGCAACGCTGAGTTGAGAGGCGTGGAAGACATCATGAACTTCGAGAAAGATGTGGGGTAGTTCAAGCTGGTAGGCAACCTCTCCTCGTTTAGCGAGAATGCGAAAGGACCAATGTAGACGAGGCCAACTTGCCCTTGATGCGAAACAATGGGTACCCTTTAGAGGTGTAACCGAAGGTAAGCCTTATCGCCAACTTCATAAGCCACTTCCTTATGGCAGCGGTCATCTTGGCTCTTTTGTGAGATTGGGCTGTTTTCAAATTCTCACGAATGATCACGAACTTGCTCTTACGCCTCTGGATCATGTCCGGTCCAAGAGTTGTCTTTCACGGTTTCGACCAGTTCAAAGGTGTTCGACATCTTCGTCCATAGAGAATCTCAAAGGAGCTTTCTTGAGGCTGGATTGGTAGCTATTGTTATAAGCAAACTTCGTGAAAGAAGGCATTTCTCCCGATCCATACCGAATGAGATAGCATAAGCTCTAAGCATGTCTTGAGAATTTGGTTGACCCTTTCCACGACCACTTTCATTGAGGATGGAAGCGATGCTTGAAGGAAAGATGGGTTCCCATGGCAGTTTGGAAACTCTCCCGAAATGAGAAGTGAAAAGCTGCCCACGGTCTGAATTGATCTCTAGTGGAACACCATGAAGTGACACTATTAGAAATGTATAAGTCGCGAGTGACTAGCGGTGATCTCTCTCGAGCAGGAAGGAAGTCGCCACTTTGGAGGCGATCAATGACTACGAAGATAGCATTATTCCTTTCTTGGTCACAGGAAAGCGGTGCTGAAATCCATACCAACTTTATCCCATTTCCACTCGGGAATGGCTAAAGGCTGAAGGGTTCCAGCAGGCCTTTGATGCTCTGCCTTAGCATAGCGACAAGCGTCGTAGTTAGCAATGAAGCTGGCGATTTCTCTCTTCATCCTAGTCCACGGAACCTCTGGCGTAGGTCTGATACATCTTAGTACTACGGGATGAATCGTGAGAGGAGATTCATCGCCTCCTTAAGAATCAATTTTCGCGGATGTTGATTCTTGGGAACCCTAGCGGTTTTCAAAGAAAACAACACCACGATCATCCATGAGAAACATCCACCAACTCCTTCTTAATGTTTCTCTTGATCCGGAAATTCCGTATCCACCTTTTGGCGGCGATAATCCGATCCTCAAGGTCAGGTTTTGCCACCAAGGTAGAAAAGAATCCGTGAGGAGCAATGTGAAGGTTTAGCCTACAAAATTCCTCATGGAGAAAAGGTTGGCCTGCTGCAACATGAGATTGTTGCAATAGGATTCTGACTTAAGCGCATCAGCCATGACATTGGCTTTGCACAGGGTGTAGGTAATCCCTAGATCATAATCTGTGATTAACTCAACCAACGTCTTTGCCTAAGGTTCAAATCTGGTTGGGTGAAGATATACTTGAGACTACGGTGATCGGTGTACATCTATAGCGTTTACCAAGAAGGTAGTGTCGCCAGGTCTTGAGTGCATAGACTACGGTTGCAAGCTCTAAATCATGTGTGGGATAATTCTCCTCATGTGGATGCAAGCGGCGAGATGCATAGGCAATCACATGACAATCCTGCATAAGAATGCAACCTAGTCCTTGTCGTGAGGCGTCATGATAGATAATAAAGTCTTTAGTGAAATCCGGTGGCACAAGTATGGGAGCAGGAAGTCAGGCGTCTTTTAGGTTCTGAAAACTGTACTCACACTATGGGGACCACTCAAACTTTTATCTTTCTTGAGAAGTTCCGTGAGGTTTTAGCTACTTTGGAGAAGTTTTCAACAAAGCGGCGACAATAGCTAGCTAGACCAAGAAACTCCTATCTTGTTTAAGCTGTTTGGTGGAGTCCAATCAAAGCGGCTGAACTCTCTCGGGATTGACAGCAATGCCCTTACCGGAGATTACGTGGCCTAGGTAGGTCACTTACGGCAACAAAATTCACACTTGGAGAACTTGGCATAAAGGCGGTGCTCTCGGTTTTTCTAACACAAGTCTAAGATGTTGGCATGCTCTTCCTCGTTCTTGAGTAAATAAGAATATCATCGAGGTAAACCACGCGAACTTATCTAGGTACTCCATGAAGATCGAGTTCATCAAGCGGAGAATGTAGCTTTGGAGCATTGGTTAGACCAAAGGACATGATGGTGTACTCGTCTTGGCCATAACAGTGGAAATGTCTTAGGAATGTCCCGCTTACGATCTTGATTTGGTGGTAGCCTAACCTCAAATCCATCTTGGAAAAGGCGAGGATCCGTGAGCTGATCATACAGGTCGATGATCTGAGGAAGCGGATACTTGTTCTTTATCGTGACCAAATTGCGGGACGATAATCTACAACCATCCGGTCCGTACCATCCTTCTTCTTGACGAAGAGGGCAGGGCAAGCCAAGGAGAAGAACTAGGGCGGATGAAACCCTTTTGCAAGGACTCATCAAGTTGTTTCTTAAGCTCGGCTAGTTCTAAGGGTGCCATCTTGTAAGGTCTCCTAGAGATTGGAGCTGTTCTGGGATAAGATCTATGCCGAACTCTACATCTCATCGGTGGAATACACAGCAGTTCCTCTGAAAGACATCCAGGAAAGTCACGGACTACGGGATATCTTCAAAGTGCGGAAGAGGGCTGGCATTAAGAGAATAGAGTTGGCGCTTTGCAACTCTGGTGGAGCGGTGACTATCTTGCGGATGGGTGTGTAAGCTGAGCAGATCTTGTGTAACAATCAATCTTGGCATGATGAGCTGTCATCGATCCATACCCAAGATGATGTTAATATCGAGGACTTGAGGGCTATAAGTGATGCAAGAAATACAAGTCTATCAACAAGGTTTCATTACCATGGCTGATTACGGTGGTCTGCCATCTAGACCACTGGGGTTTGGATTTCAAGCGGAGTTGGCATGTCACAAAATGACATGTCGTGCAAGCAAGCATAGCCTTGAGAGATGAAGGGTGAGATGCTCGATGTCGAATAGAACCGAAAAGTGGATGGCGGTTGACAAGGAGTGTACCAAGAGCGACATCCGGATCATCATAAGCGTCTTTAGCTGAGGCGTGATGCACCGTCCACGTTCGATGGGGGCTGACTTGACGCGATCATCTTGCGTGATGGCTTAACACAGCCAACAGTCTTCTCGGGCTGGGGTGCAACATAAGCTGATGCGAGGCGATCCGTGCATAGTGTCTGGCTCTCCGCATATGAAACAAGTCCACGAAGTTGGGCGTGGACCCGTATTGACAAGCGGTCTACCAACAGGCTTGGGTGGAGCATCTTGCTGAAGCTGGGTGGCGCCACATAAGATAGCCTCGGTGAATATCCGGGTGGAAGAAGCGAGTTGGAATCCAAATCCGGTAACCTGCGAACTAGAACGGAGGAAGAAACCAAATCACGGTTGTGCTTACGAGACTCCTCGTAAGTGAGCTGAAACTGTCTCTGCATTAATGGCCTTGTTCACAAGAGCTTGGAATGTATCACAATGATGTAGGTGGAGATCACGGCGCAACTTGGGGTTGAGACCCTTCCGAAACCTAGCACGCTTCTTGGCGTCCGTGGACACTATTACGTAGCATAGCGGGCAAGGTTCTCAAACTCTCTGCTATAAGCATCAACAGCCATCTTACTCAGGAGAAACTACAAAACTCTTCTCTCTTGCGATCGATGAGGGCTTGAGGAATGTGATGCTGTAAAAAGCCTCGATGAAATCTCTCCGGTAGGAATCGACCAGGTGGAAGCATAGCCTCATAGTTACGCCACCAAAGACTAGCATGACCTTCCGGTGGTATGCGGCATAGGTGACCTTGTCACTTTCAGCTACGTTCGCGAGCGGAGCTTGCGTGTGATACTACGGGCCGGTCATCGGCATCGAGTGGATCGATGGAATGATGAAAGGTAGGTGGGTGCAAGCGAATGAAGTCATGAATGGTGGCGGACCCTTTGAGCGATGTGCGGTATTCTCCTCGTCACGTGCCAACAAGCGGTTAGACTCACGCTTGTTTCTCTCCATCTCTAACATAAACTCTGCCAATGAAGGCTGGTGGGAGGATCCTCATCCCTACCATCTCCGTGGTTCTAGCTACAAGCAACAGAACTTCGCTTAGCGATGACATCACGGAAAGCGAAACCAGGGCGGAATCAACATCACTACATCTTGAATAATGTAGGACACGAAATTAGTAACTCTCGAACTCACAGGGGAAATTTGGCAACATACGGCGGTAAAATGCTCGAGAATGAGACATACGCAAAATATGGGGTAGCACCATACTCAACATCATCATTCAAAGGTTACGGGATAATACTAAGCAGGCTACACGAAGGTACTTCAAAAGCGGGGTATGACTCGATCAACTAAACCTAAGAGACTACGGAGTAGTAACACGTGATCTGATGAGCAGAAGAAAGCCTAGTTCCTTAACCCGTAGGAAAGATAGGGCGACTCAGATCGAGAAGGGCATGAGATATAAGGAGTAAAAAAGAGCCTTCGTTCCCTTCCACAATCAATTCCCTACATAACTAAAGCATTTCTAGACTCAACTTGACCGGGTTGGCTTGGAGATCCTACCTGTGATCGGGCTCGATACCTAAGCTGTGGGACCCCAATCCTAAGTCACACCGATCTAGCATGTAACACATCATATCACTTTGCGGCCTCCGCATGGTATTCCCCAGGTGTCGCCTTACCATGGCCGGAACCGTTTAGCCTTTTGGCTCACGTATCACGATAGTGTCGCTAGCATCCATATGTGAAGAACCGGGCCGACATGACTAGTCATGAACCCAAAGTGGCACTAACCTATGGGGACAGGCATACATGAATCACATCGAGCATATCGGTCATCAACGTATGAATTCGGGCTGTAGCACTAGGCTAACAGGACTCCGGTATCCAGGCCATGTGAGCTAAGCGGGACTCGAATATCACGCGTGACATTTCCCGAAGGAACAGACATAGGAGCAGTGAAACACATGCCGGCCGATCAAGTGTCCAGCGGTAGTCTTTGGGCTAGCGAGGACTACGGTGAACCGGGCATGGCGGACTACTATCGCTCGAAGCACGAGACTACATTTCCCCATAAGAAAGGCTACCAAGGATAAACAACTAGGTTGTCGGATCCCACACATAGCAATACAAGTTACGTCGCACAACATGCAAGTATGTGTTGTACAACATGGCATCACAACATAGCATAAACTCATATAGTTAAAGGCTCGGAAGAGCCACATAGCAATAAATACAACCGGGGTCACATGACCTACCATACGAGCATACAAGCAACAAGCGGAAGCATTACATGTGCGATCTGAACAACTACAAAAAAAAAGGCTGAGAAGCGACTATCTACAAGACCCTCCCAAGGGTACAAGATCGTAGCTGAGGTAACAAGCTACTAATTAGAATCAAGCGGAACTACTAGTAAGACCGAAGTCTCGCTGCAAAAACATAAATAAAACAGCGTGAGTACAAAGGTACTCAGCAAGACTTACATCGAGATCCTATTATACATGCATTAGTATCAAGAAGGTAATGTGGAGTTTAGTTGCAGCGAGCCAGCTTTGACTCGTGGCTATCTGTTCTCGACTACAGAACTCTTTTGAGGTGATATAGGCGCTGCAGGTCCACTAGTCACCACACAATACACTACTATGGATTCATCCCGTCTCCATCGAGAAGGCCATCCGTAGCACTCACACTTGTCTTGAGCATTTTAGAGTATCCACTTCAAGTTGTCTATGTACCACGTAAGCATCCAAGAAGTCCATAACCGGAGACACGGCTATTGAATAGATCATGATAACCTGCGAGGGTGTACTTCTTCACTGCGCTCTCACCACTTATCACCATGTACCGTCATGTACCTCGGCAACCTTCAAGCGGAAGCTTTGGCGAGGGTGTCGTACGACGACTAACCACACAAGACTCTAGCCAGGTTTATCTCCTATTCGGGTTCCATCCATAAGGAGATCCGGCGAGGTGTCGCTCACGACCCCAAATGATGTGTGCAGGGTTCCCGAGCCCACCATCCAGGTGCCACTCGGTACACAGGCCACGTATGCCTAGTCTGTCCCAAGCCCACCCCTGCGGGTGCCACTTAGTAGAAAATTAGCACTACCTACAAACACGAGAAACTAGTTGCGACTCACGGAGAGAGATCAAGTTGGTTAATAAGTCGAGAGGGCTTGGGCGCCGGAGCCCAATGTGTGGTAGTGTCGAGTCATTGGACGAAATACATAGAACTTCGATGCTTAGGGCGGTTCGGTGAGACAACCCACCATGTACTCCTACATGGCCTCTCACTACCTTTACCAAATCGTGTTCACACACTTCACTCTCGCATCAGAACATATCGTAACACTCCAATTCATTCCCAATGATTCAGACTGACACAACTCTAAGCAATAGCAGGCAAAACATGGTAGGAACACAACATGGCTCAATCAACTCCTACACATGCTAGTGGGTTTCAACTATTCTTGTGGCAATGACAGGTCATGCGAGAGGAATGGGTTCAACTATCATGACACAAAGTAGCAGATGAATCGTTGTTGTCCTAATGCAATAGCGAGGCAGGGAGCAAGAAAGTAGGATTGTATCGGAATGAACAAGGGGTTTGCTTGCACAGTAAATCAACAAGGGAGGCCTTGCTTCACAGACGGTACTCTCGAGCACTCTCGAGCTGGACCTACTCGAGAAGGAGCAGTGCCAACAATCAATACACAAGCATATGCAACAATATGATGCATGAACATGGCATGTAGATGTGATGCTGTTTGAGCTAATGCAGCTAGAGTACATTTGGTTGAAGTCCATTTGAACCAAAGATTCAAATGCAACTCCAACAAGCTCTAATAAATGTCATTTACATGTTTTCACTTATACAGCATGTATAAGTTGGTTTATCATGCATGAAACTAGTATAGATGGAAAGATTGCATTTTTCGATAATTTTTCATATATAAATTATTTCAATCGAGCTACGGTTGAATTTCTATGATTTTTGAAGTTTTGAATATATTACGGAATTTCCTGATTTATTTTAATACGAGAAAATCAAATCTGCGTCGACACTGCGTAAGCATGGCGTCGACAAGTCAACATGGCTGGCTGAGGTCAAACTGGCGTGTGGGGTCCACGTCGATGTCCTCAGATTAGTTAACGAGTTAATTAGCGCTAATCTAATCCTAAACTAAAAACTAACGGGGCGGGCCCCACATGGCAGCGTCACGAGGGGGCTTAGTTAGCGAGGTTGACGGTCAATCCCGGCGTTGAAAGCTTGCGAGCGAGCGAGCGGCGGAGGCTCGGGATTGTCGCTCCGTCGACCATCGGACAGCGGAGACCATCTCAGGAGGCTGGTGCTCGGCGCATCCAGTGGGGGCGGGGAGGCAGGGAGGCGGGCTCGTTTGGGCGAGCTCGGCTGGCGGCCGGCTTCGGGCTCGGCGAGAGAGAAGTGGAGAGCGCAGGAGGCCACCGAGGCTCGGCGGCACCCTCGGCGGCACCAGAGAGCACATGGCGCTTCGGTTGCGAACTCACGGTGGCGAGCGGCGGCGGCGACATGGGCGGCGGAGGAACTCACGGCCGTGAAGGGGATGGAGCTGGCGCAAAAGCGCGGGAGAGAGGGTTGATGGCGGAGCTCACGCGGATCAGTGGCACCTTCAGCGGGCTCGGGGAGGCAAGGCAAGGGCGTGGCGGCGGGCGATCTCCGGCGGCCGGAGATGAAAGCGGCGTCGATGGGCGCTCGGGGCTTCCAGCGCCTCGCGGCTTAGCGTGAAGGAAGAAGGCGATGTGGCGGCTTCGGACTTGAAGAGGCGAGGGAGGTGGTGGTGGCGGCAATGGCGTGCGGTGGCGGCAGTGGCGTTGGGTGCTTTCGCGGGGGAGGCGAGAGAGAGAGGAGGAGGACTGGGGAGAGGAGGCGGTGGCGGTCGCGTGGCGTCGTCCGGAGCATCGAGGCTGACGAGGGAGGCAGGAGGCGGGGTGGCGTGGCAGACGTGGCAGTGGCGCCGCGCGTGCCCCTGTCCTCTGGCCTTGAGGAAGGACGTGGCGCTGAGCCCGGTCGGCTGGGGCAGCTGGGCCGCCTGGGAGAGTAAGCCAGTGGGGTTTTCCCTTTGTTTAATTTTCTATTTTTCGACATTTGTTTTGATTTAAATAACATACTAAACCATTTTATTTTCTTATGCCAATTTTTGTAGGAGCTATTTATATTATTCGAACTCCTCAACAACTAGCATAACTTTTGGATATATATTATATATATAACATATATATATCCAAGGCAAATATTCTTGCATTAATCCAAGCGGCCAAAAATAAATACCTCTGAGCTCCCAAAAATATTAGTTGGAATTCTACCTCGACCAATATTTTAGAAAAGCAGGAACATTTTCTTGGGCCAAATTGAAGCAATTTTTCTTTGGGTCATTTCCAAAAATGATTACGGGGTTTCACAAATCCCCATTTCAAATTTAAATGAAATTTAAACATCATGCACAAATGACCAGCTAGTCTAGGTCATACCAGAACTAGGGATGTGACACGCGCACATGCGCGCACATGCACAAGTGGGACCCGTTGAATTATTTATTTGCTCGTGACAACTTTTAGTTAGGTTCCACTGTAATCTAACTTTTTTCTGAAGTTATTAACTAAGCTCGGTGACTTGAAAAGTTGTCTGAAGCCTTGTTTGGGCCTTTCGGCGTCATTGAATGTGGGCTGAGTAACCATGTTAGGTTGTATTGTACTACAGGACCTTTTTTTCAACATCGACAATGCAAGCTGGGCGACAGGTTGTACACAATATCGAGATCAACTTGTTACCTGCCCTGTTGGCTGCAAAGTTTCCTAGGAGGTATGCATTAGGATTAACAAGAAAATGGACTTTAAGTAATAATAAATGGGATGTAATTATAATAAGCTGGGCAATTTCTATGCACCAAACACGTAATTAGTTTGAAAAAATATTTTTTGGAATTTGGAAATTTTAATTTCATTACTTGTTTGCAGCATAATATTTCATTCGATTTTAACGTAATACAACTTTATTTTGAAATTATATTTAACCTGACTAGAAATTTTGGATAAAAATATTTGGATCCCATCAAAATGTAGGAATTTTTTGAATTCTATTTTGGCGGTTGTTTAAATTATTAATTGTAGTCCTAGCTAGAAGTTGGGTTGTACTTTTAATAAAGCTGTAAATGGGTTGTAGTAAATTCCATTAGAATTAAAAAATGGGTTGTACATTCTTACAAATCACAAATGGGCTATATGTTCTCTTCCAAATCCGAGTTGTGGGCCTACTAAGTTGGGCGTACCAAGGGCTTTGTCAACTTAGTCAATATAAACGATTCTAGCTGCATTGATCGTCACGATGTCCATCCAACGGCCGTAGTGCTTCTTCAACTTTGGTCTTCTTGCTCCGGCCGCCCAAAGCAGCGCCGGTCGTGTCGCGTGCTCTTGCCTCCGTGGCATTGTGATGCGCGGAGGCCTCACGCATATACTACTCCCACGGCTGGCGGGCCATCCCTCTACTCACCCACCCCCTCACCGCACTGGCAAAGCTGCTGAACCCTCGTACTCCTCTCGCTGGCTTCCTGCTGCGTCTTCCCGGCTTCATGTCGTCCCCTTCCTAGGCCTGCCATCGTCCGGACCACGCCACAGTGCTCTCGTGTGGCGTGGTCAAGCGTGGTCAACAACCGACTTCCATCGGAAAAATCTTTGTCGTGGAGAGGCGACGGACTGGGTCGGTGACGCAAGAAGCTGCCTCCTTATTACATAAAATAATTATTCCTCCACGGCGGTGGGGACCCACCGGACGGGCCACCTTATTCATGGAAACGTTTCCCACGATTCTTTGGGACCCACCGGACGAGCCAGCGTCATTCAAAAACGTTCCCCCATTGTCGGCTCGGACCCAGGAAGTGCCTCCTTATTAGCACAAAAAATGAATACCCCCACTGTTTGTGGGACCCACCATGGTGGGAGGCTGACTTGTGGGCCTACTAAGTTGGCTGGGACGGGGGACTTTGTCAACTTTAGTCAATCTGACGATTCTAGCTCGATGGCCGTACAATGTCCATCCATGGCCGTAGTGCTTCTTCAACCTCTGGTCTTCTTGCTCGGCCGCCCAAAGCAGCGTCGGTCGTGCCGCATGCTCCTGCCTCCGTGGCGGTGTGTCTTTGCCGTGGAAGCCTCACCGCCCATACTATTCCACCGCTGGCAGGGCCTGCTGGCGGCAACAACCTCACACGCGATCGAACGGTGAACCCTCGTACTCCACTCGCGCGGGCTTCCGTGCGCGTCTTCCCGGCTCCCGTCGTCCCCTTCCTAGGCCTTGCGTCGTCCACCGCATACTGGTGCTCTCGTGCGGCGTGGTCAACATGGTCGAGCGACTTCCATTGGGCGTGGACTATCGTGGAGAGGTGACAGGCTGGGTCCTGACGCGAGGAAGAAGTGCCTCCTTATTCTGCGGAAAATAATGATTCCTCCACCTAACAGTTTGGGACCCACGGACGGGCTCTGTATTTCACGAAAAAAAATGTTTCACCACATTGCTGGGACCCTGGCTACATCTTCGCATAAGGAAGTGCGTCGGGCAAAAAAACAAGATGATTCGCCCCACGACCGCTGGGACCCTGGCGACACCTTCTACGCAAGGAAGTGCGTCCGGGTAAAAAGCGATTAGCCCCGGTGATGGGACCCACCTGCTATATCTTCCTTGCATAAGGAAGTGCGTCGGGAAAAAAACAATTCGCCCCTAACTGCTGGGACCCACCAGCTACATCTTCGCCGCATAAGGAAGTGCGTGTGATCGGGACCCACCTGGTGAGCGTCGTAGCATTGTCATTCTAATGCATAGCGATATGCGTACATCTTGGTCGATGTAAGAGGCGCGCGTGTCGTAGTATAAGCGGCGCGCGTGTCGTAGTAAGCGCTACGTAGCATGTACTGCGTCGTCTGTGGCGAGGTGCTAGAAAGAAAATCTGACCATGTATGTGTACATACGGCCGGGCTGTCAATACATGGCTGGATCGAGCGGAGAAAGCGGCGTCGTAAATGCGTGTTCATGGGGAGGCAACAAAATGCATCGTGTTCGCCGGGAGCAGCAGGCAGCGTGGGAGCCAACCAGCTGGGTCGGAGCGGAATGTGTGGTCGTGTTCGCCGGCTTGGGCCAGAACAGGCGATATGAGGCTGGCGTGCCGCTGGCGGAGAAACAGACCTCCTCGTTGGAGCAGGGTCTGATGTCGGGAGGGTGTGGCGTACCACAAAGCGGAGAAGCGGACCTCCTACGGTGAAGCAGGGGTCTGTTGATCGGGAGGGTGTGGCGTGCCGCCAAAGCGAAGAAGCAGACCTCCTACGGTGAAAGCGAGGTGGAGGGTGTGGCGTACTACAAAGCGGATGAAGCAGGTTGTCTTGGAGCATTACGGTCGAAATGGGGTCTGTTCGCCGGGAGGGTGTGGCGTGCCATAAGCAGGACTCCACGGGATATTGTTCATCTCCACCGTCGACCTCCTCCGGCCTCCACGGGCTCCTGTTCATCCAACCTCCACCTTTTCTCCACGGCTCTTGTTCAACCACCCCTCCACGTCTCTGTTCATCCAGCCCTCCACACCACGGGGTCTGTTCAACCACCCCTCCACGGCCACCCACCGTCTACTAGTCATCAGCCCTCCACACCATGGGGTCCTGTTCATCCACTCCTCCATGGCCACCCACGTCTCTTTGTTCATCGACCCTCCACACCAGGGTCATCTTCATCTAGAGCAGCGCCACCGCTCCTATTCATCAAACCCCATGGCGCTCCTTTGTTCATCAATCGATCGGCTTCAATTAGCGGCGATGGCGAAGAATCGCTCCATCGGGTTCGATTAACAGCCATCGATCGATTGCTCGGGTTCGATGTCGTAACTGCAGTGCAATCGCTCAGGTTCGATTAGAGCCCAACGCCTCGCTTCGGATTGATTAGAGCCAGCGCCTACGCACCTTTACCGCAGCGTCGTGTACTGAGAAAGCAGCGCATCGCTTCGGCCCCGACCTCCGGCCGTAGCAAGCAACTCCTCGAAATTTTCCTCCCCTCGCTTCTACCATGGTTTTTCCGTCATGGGCGGCCCGAGAAATGTCATGCGGCTGCGTCTCCGGCCCGCCGGGGAAAAGCCCATTTTGTCATGATTTTTGTCATAAGTAAGAGGCCACCACATCTATGATGTTACGGGTTCTGTCACAATTATCGTCATAGAAGTGTCATATGTATGGCGAAATTTTTTATTCGGCCCAAAATGTCACGGATGTGTCTTTTTTTTAGTGCCTTCTCAGAGATTGGTCGAACAACAAGTTTTAGTATATCTATCGGCTCTGGCTACATATATATACAATATAAGATCTCTTACAATATAATCCCCTAATTATATATGAACTCAGGGTCCACATGGTATTCTTCGTCTTTATCGATCGTGTGGTCAAGAAATAATGCCGTAATTCCTCTTGAATTGCTGCATGCGATCTGGTGCTAGGAGTTCATTCGCATCGAAACATCTAGTTTGAAGAAGGGGTCAATACATATATATGAATAAATAAAACTCAACACAAATGATGGTAATAAAATAAAATTGTGAATATTATTGTTTACACACTTCATATTGTTTGTCGAGTAGCCCGCTCACAGTCGTGTGGCGGATGGACTACATAAGCGTAGTATCCACGATAATTATTCGGCTTCCTGCCACAACCACTTTACAAGAAATAGAGGTTGATCAAGCTGATAAGCAAGCATGCTAAATGGTATTGATGAAACTAGCGCTTGAATCACTAGGAGATCTGTGGAACATGCTAGTAGTACTTACTTTTGGGTGTTTAAATTGCAGCTTCTTGGTAGTCCGGAGCTTTTGAGGTGAATTTTTCCAAACCTGTGAGACAAAGAAAAAATTACTTGATATCGGAAATGAACAAAGTTGCCGATATGGTGCAATAATGATCGATTTAACAATTACTTCTCTAGCATTTCAGTCATGTCGGCATACTCCTGGGGATATTTCGTCTCGAGTCTAAGACGGTTACTAGTCCCTGCTCAAGCTTAATCTCTATGAGAATATAGTGGAACCTGCGCACGCATGCATAACTCATCAACTACATTACTATAACCTCGACTAATAAGGAAACCGAATATGCACAAACAGTAACACTCACTTGAAGTTGTAAGGAAAAGTATTATAGCTTTGTTTTGATTTAATCTGACGATTGTAGCAACTTGGCCTCGTTATCTACGGCACGAAATTCAACCATATATGCATCTATGAGATTTGTGTTAATGAACCCAATATCATCGATTTGTCTTTTCTTCAATTCAGCGATCTTCAATCTGCATAATATAGTGAGGATAATTAAAAATACATGCAATGAAAAAGCGGAGACCTATATAGAGACTTAATAGCGAAGTAGTACTTACAGACGGTAGCAAGTGACGTTAATTTATCAAGGGCCTTTTGGTTGAAAAGCGGAAGAACTCTCCAAATGGAACATTCAACAGATCAATTCAACGAGGTCATGCTCCTCTTTAACTCTCGGCGACAAAATATTCCTCCCAGACTCTTTGCAGGTTTCATGTACCAATCATGGAATCTTAGCATCATCGTTGTTAGAGATCTTTCATCTTTGACGAGAGGCTTCCCGTACTAAATATTTTTGTTCGTCCACCTCCAAGAAATCATAATGTACATCGTTGGGCGGGTAATCTCAAGATCGTTATAACCGGGCACCATACTCGGATCATTAGCGACAATATCGCTAGACACCTTGGCGGTGGGCACGATTGGTGCGCTTGTTACGCCTAGCTGGGCAATTTTTCCAGCTCGTCGTTACTGCTAGCCTTTGATCAGCGATAGTACTTCTGGCGGCTCGCTTCAATAAATGACCTTTCAATAATCGCTCATAGTTTCCTTTCGGCGGAGACTTTGGTGGTTTCTTGAGGGCATCAAAGTGTGCCGCTTTCACGGATCTATCTTCTCCTCCGGAGGTGGATGTTTCTTTGCTTTCACCCCTTCAAAGTTCGTCACTTGAGCAGCGGATCTCGCGTTTTCCTTCTCGGTCATCTCGTATGGTAACTTCTCTAGAGGCTTGAGAGAAGGACCGAATCTATATTGCCTCCAGCGTCTAGCTGTCTTGCTACGCCGGAAGCGAAACAGGCGGCTGCGGCTGTCTTCTTCGTTATTCGGCGTAGGAGAAGGACTCTGACGCTCGGGCAGGCTGGAGCGCGGCGGGTCTCTTCCGCCCTTCTTGTGCGGCGGAGAAGGAGGAGGCTGGCTGCTCGGTAGCGCCGGTCTTGAGGCGAAAAAGGAGGCGGTGCCGCCGCGCCGGAGAAGGAGGCTGAGTGCCTGATCACTTTCATTTGTAGGAGGCGGAGTGCCTGACTTCCCCGGAGGAGGAGGAGGCGTCAATTCGGAAGGTTGATGAGCTCCTTCCGCCATAGGCATGGAGTCTTGAGAGAAGAACCCAGCCGAGTCTCCCCTTCACCGTGGGGTGGTCAAGCTCGAGGTCCTCAAATCCGTTCGTTATTTCATCCACCATCACCCTAGCATATCCTTTTGGAATCGGCGGCGGTGATAGGTAGCACCAGGTTTAGGAGGTGCCATGAGCCCAACCGCCTTGACTTTCAATTTCAACCATTGCGTCATAAGGTGGCAATGTTGAGACTCGTGATAGCATCCACGGGGTAGCTAGCGAGGAAGCCGTGAAGGCAGAGCTCTGCTGAAGTAGCTTCAGTGGAAGCCACGCTCCTTCTCCGCTGAGATTGTGGGGTAGCCGGGAAGCTTTGGTCGTTTGCTGCGATATGCTTCTCGTTCCTCTATCGCTTGTACCCTTGCGTGCAGCGCTGCGATTGGGTATGCTCCACTTTCTTCCTCCTCTCCACGGCATTTGTAGCTCCTGCGTCAAAAACCTTCCACGAGAAAGGAACTGGCGTGCCTCGTGTCCTTCGGGGTGCTCGAGTTCCCGAGGGCCATTGTGAGCTTGTCGTTCTCTCATGCAGAGCAAGCGTCCCTTGCGCGCTGCATCGATATACTCCTAAAGCCTCGTGGCGGGTAGTCTCGGTTGCTTGTTTGTCCAGCACTTCCACGTCTGAGGGTCAAGGTTCCATCCAATTTGAGAACCAAGTTCGGCAATAGTGCAGCGAGTTCAATGTCTCTGGTTCGACCCTTTATCTACGGGTCATTCTCGGCCTTGGCCACAAAGGCGGGCTTTGAGGTAACCACTTGACCCGTGCGATGGTGAAGCTTCTTCTTAGCATCATTTTCTTGTTTATCGCTGACATATTCTTACTCTTTTTCGATGTCTTGTGGGCCACAAATGCGGGCGATGATCCTGATCTTCTCATACCGGTTTGGTGAATTCTGGTGTCTTTTCTTTGTGAATAAGCGATAATTTTAGCTCATTCTTCCACCTCTGAATAGTTCGCCATCTTCTTAAGAGCATGAGACTTGATCAATTGCTCTTTAAGCGGCTTCTCTGGATCCTCCTCTGGCGGTAGGGTGAAATTTGCCTTGGCGTGGTCCAAAGATCATCTTTACGCATATCGTCGACATAAGACACCTCGGGGTCTTCCTTCTTGAAGCTTAAACCATTGGTGGATCTTGATGGGATCTTGTCCCTAACAAGAACCCTTGACCAACAAATGTTTCCTTTGTCGGATGGGTCAATCGGCATGCCATCATGCGTTGCTATGATCTCAAACCTTTCATCCGAGTGCAACTTTTTCTTGAACCTCGTCTCTTTACGAAGTTGTGCTTTCGATCCAGGAGGGCTAGAAAAAGAAGAAAAGCGAGAGCTAATTAATATGTACATACCAAAAAAATGAATGCATCAATTAGCTAGTCAAACTGCGCTTAACTAATATGTATATATATATATATATATATATATATATATATATATATATATATATATATATATATATATATATATATATATATATATATACTGGCGGACTCAGTTAGGTCACGGAGCCGTCATCATCATGTCCTTCCTCCTCCATTGTTTGATCACCATAGCCTACTTCTTGACCTGTCCTTCCAGACCATCGTTGTCGTTGAGAAAGCGACATGGCGGCATCACTTCCTTGTGCGATTATGTCCCCAACACCATACATTGCTTCATCTCGGGGTACTCCATAGTTTCTCCAAATAGTTACAACATGGCAATTATTATTCAAACATGACAGATGGATATATTAGTTGCAAACATAGAACTAGCTAGCTAATCACAATAAGGAATCAATATCTTGACGCTGCTTCTCTAGGGTTTGGGGTGGCCTCGGCAATGCTTCAAGGGTTTGGGGTGGCCTCGACAAGCGCTTCAAGGGTTTGGGGTGGCCTCGAAGACAACGCTCTTTTAACTTGGTAAATTTGGGTCGCCTCGAGAGTTTGTCGGGTAGGGTAGCGGCGGAGGGTAGGAGACCGACATCACTTTTTCTAGGGTTTGGGTGTCCTCGAGAGTTTTGGTCGGCGAGAGGGCGAGGGTGCTCCCATGGTATAAGTTATCACGGTCGAGAGGGTATATATATCGACCGCCCTCATGTCGAAGTTATCCGGGAGGGTTATATCGACAACGACGACATACATACATGGGAAAATAATGTTATCGAGGAGGGGTATATCGACCCCCCTCGTGTTGAAGATTATCGGGAGGGTATATAAACAGCGACATACCGATAAATAATAAGAAGGCGAAAGAAGAAAAAAAAGAGGAGAAGAAGAAAGGAATAGAGGAGAAGATCGAAGAAGAAAGAAGAAGAAAAAAAAGAAGAAGAAGAAAGGAATAGAGAGAAGAAGAAAAAATAGAAAATATTCTATTTTCTCTTCTTCTCTCTCTTCTTCTTCTCCTCTTCTTTTCTTCTTTTCCTCTTCTTATTTATTTCTCCTCTTCTTCCTCTCCACTTCTTCTCCTTTCTTCCTCTTCTTATTTTCCTTTTTCCTCTCATTCTTTTTCTTCTTCTTCCTTTTCTAGCTAGATATATAAAACTTTTCTAAAATGTAATTTTGCATATATAAAACATTTTCTTCTTCCTTCTATTCCTTCTTCCTAAATATATAAAACTTTTCTAAAAATGAAACTAACCTAAAATGTACTAAATCAGAGAACATATATAGATAAAACTTTTCTAAAAATCTAACTTTTGCATATATGTATACTTTAAAACATCATTACAATTGAAAAAATACATACAAAAACATGTAAAAAATACATACATACATATATGAACATACATCAAAAAATACATATATCTAAAAAGTACATACATACATATATGAAAATCTAAAACATGTAAAAATAGCATGTATAACTAAAAAAATATACAGTTGGCAGGCAGCAAGCAGTGCTCACGAGAGGGAGGCCTTGTGCTGCGTCAGGCCAGCAGTGAGTGGTGGTGTGGCAGCAGTGTCAGGGCAGGGAGGCAGCGTGAAGAACAGCGTCAGGTCAGGGGCAGCTTGCAGCGTCAGGCAGGGATGGCGCCCAGTGATGGCGTCAGGCGAGTCTGTGGTGACAGCGACAGGCGTGGTGGCTGACTTGGCGGCGGCGGCGGCCCGGCGTCGGGGCAACTGGCGGCGTCGATGTGCTCGGCGTCATCGGGGCAACTGTGGTGATGAACTCTGAAAAATTGCTAAGTGCTACTTATATACCAGGAGCATTGGTCCCGGTCCGTTCGTGGAACCAACCTAGACCAATGCCCCTTTAGACCAGTTGGTGGCACCAACCGGGACCAAAGGGGCATTGGTTCGGTTGGTGCCACAAAGCAATACTAATGCACCCTTTAGTCGGTTGGTGGCACCAGCGGGACCAAACCTCTTGCTGCCAGCGTCGTGACAAAGTTTAGTCCACCTCGCTAGTTGAGAGGGCTCGAGTGGTTTATAGCGCTGTTGCGCCAACCCTCTCGAGCTCCTCTCAACTGCAGGCTTTCGGGCCTAATTTGTCACGATGTGCTTGTGGGCCTTCTGGGCCTCCTGCGGGCCTGAATCCTGGCCCATGGTTGAGTTTCTACTCGTATTCAGGCCGTGGTGGCCCAGTGGGTGGCACTTTTCTTATTTTTTGTTCCTTATTTATTTTATTTTGTTTCTACTTACATCAAAAAACTTACTGTTGCTATTTTTATTTATTTTATTAAAGTTTATTTATTTTACTTTATTAGAGTTTATTTTGTTTCTACTTATTTATTTTATTAAAGTTTATTTTATTTTATTTTGTTTCTACTTATTTATTGTATTAAATTTTAATTTAATTTATTTTGTTTCTACTTATTTATTAAAGTTTATTTTGTTTCTTTCTCCTTTTCATGTTTTGAACAGAAAATACTTTGATAATTTTAGTGGCATAAATTTTATACAATTTTAGTTTAAAAAATACTAGAGGTTTATAAAAGCTTTTTAGTTGATTCCTTTTGCTATTAGAGTTTTATAAAAGTTTTTTGTTGATTTTCTTTTGGCTATTAAAGAATATTATAGTTTTGTTTTAGTTGATCATAACAAAATATTTTAATTGATTATGTTTGAGCTAAATGATGTGGCTTTTTAGTTGATCAGGGTTTCAGACGGAAACTCATCTGTTACAAAGGGATTTCATTTTTTTGAACTTATTTGAACTCCAGACTTTTTGTGTGCTCAAAATGTACCATTCAAAGCCACATCATCAATTTTCAACCCTTTCTAACTTAATTTTTTTATTTTTCATGCATTTACTGATTTTTTTAGCTATAAGACCTTGAAATTCAAAAGCATTTTAAATGAACTCTGAAAAGGTTGAAAGTTGGCATAGTATCATCATTTCACCCACATAGCATGTGCTAAGCAGTTGAGAGGGTTCTGGCAAAAACTAGATGCGCCGTGTACAAAATGGACAATCTCTTTTGAAGTATCGGGTTTGGAGCAAAACTCATACATTACAAAGAATTTCATTTTTTAACTTATTTGAACTCGGACTTTTTGTGTACTCAAAATGCACCATTCAAAGCCACATCATCAATTTTCAACCCTTTCGACTTTATTTGTTATATTTCATGCATTTACTGATTTTTTGAGCTATAAGACCACGAAATTCAAAAGCATTTCAAATGAACTCTGAAAAGGTTGAAATTTGGCATGGTATCATCATTTCACCCACATAGCATGTGCTAAAAATTTGAGAGGTTCTGGCAAAACTAGATGCTTAGTGTACAAAATGGAGAATCTCTTTGAAATATCGGGGTTTCATCTGAAACTCATCATTACAAAGGATTTCAATTTTTGAACTTATTTGAACTCAGGACTTTTGTGTGCTCAAAATGCACCATTCAAAGCCACCTCATCAATTTTCAACCATTTCTAACTTCATTTGTTATTTTCATGCATTCTTGATTTTTTAGCTATAAGACCTTGAAATTCAAAAGCATTTCAAATGAACTCGAAAAGGTTGAAAGTTGGCATGGTATCATCATTTCACCCACATAGCATGTGCTAAAAGTTCTGGCAAAAACTAGATGCGCCGTGTACAAAATGGACATTCTCTTTGAAGTATCGGGGTTTGGATGAAAACTCATACATTACAAAAGGATTTCATTTTTGAACTTATTTGAACTCGGACTTTTTGTCGACTCAAAATGCACCATTCAAAGCGACATCATCAATTTTCAAACCTTTCGACTTAATTTGTTATTTTTCATGCATTTACTTGATTTTTTGAGCTATAAGACCACGAAAATCAAAAGCATTTCAAATGAACTCTGAAAAGGTTGAAAGTTGGTATGGTATCATCATTTCACCCACATAATATGTGCTAAATAGTTGAGAGGGTTAAGGCAAAAACTAGATGCACTTCATCTCTTTCAATGTCGGGGTTTTAGGCGAAAATTCATCATTACAAAGGATTTCATTTTTGAACTTATTTGAACTCAGACTTTTGTGTGCCCAAAATTCACCATTCAAAGCCACATCATCAATTTTCAACCCTTTCGACTTCATTTGATATTTTCATGCATTTACTGATTTTTTTAGTATAAGACCCTGAAATTCAAAAGCATTTCAAATGAACTCTGAAAAGGTTGAAATCTGGCATGGTATCATAATTTCACCCACATAGCATGTGCTAAAAAGTTGAGAGGGTTACGGCAAAAACTAGATGCACTTCGTGTACAAAATGGACAATCTCTTTCAAAGTATCAGGGTTTCATACGGAAACTCATCTGTTACAAAGGGATTTCATTTTTATGAACTTATTTGAACTCTAGACCTTTTGTGTGCTCAAAATGCACCATTCAAAGCCACATCATCAATTTTCAACCCTTTCTGACTTCATTTGTTATTTTTCATGCATTTACTGATTTTTTTGAGCTATAAGACCCTAAAATTCAAAAGCATTTCAAATGAACTCTGAAAAGGTTGAAAGTTGGCATGGTATCATCATTTCACCCACATAGAATGTGCTAAAAGGTTGAGAGGGTTAGGGCATGGACAACACATAAAACCATTCTGCTTGTTTGCCTCAGCCACTTCGAGAAACATAATTATGTGTGTCTGTATAGATAAGTGATAAGTGACCAAATCAATAGTAGTTCATCATCACATTAAAACCAAAGTACATACATACTTCAAATTGAACAACATATAGCTCTCCGAGCATCTAGTTAAACCATACACTAAAACTATGTAAAACCTTTCAATGCAACAACAAATGCGATCATAATCACAACCAAGGTAACAATTGATCCAACGGCATAATGATCTTGAGCCTCGGTATGAATGGCATATTTTCTAATCTTTCTAATCTTCAACGCATTGCATCCATCTTGATCTTGTGATCATCGGCGACATCATAACATGCAACTCCAATATCATCTTCTCCTCCTCAATTTTTTATTTTTCCTTCAAGTAATTGTTTTCTTCTTCAACTAAATTTAACCTCTCGACAATAGGGTCGGTTGGAATTTCGGTTCAACTACCTCCTACATAAATAAAATCTATGTCACATTGGTCGGCGTAATTGTCATAAACAATAAATGAACTAAATAGTTATAAAAGGTAATATATACCACATCGAATCATAGGCGGGGCGTGGGGCGGTGAAGCGGATACCAAAACCATCGCACTATATAATAAACATAATAATAAAAGTAAGAAAATTAGACAAGTATCTAAGTAAGCATATTTTTTCCCGGAAAGAACATAAGAACAAGAGGCTCACCACGGTGGTCTGGTGGCGAGATCGGCGCGAGCGATCAGCGATAGTGAAGACGAGGGCGGGGCGTGGCGGACCGCTAAACCTATGCAAACCTCGAGGAAAATGGAGCTTGGATATCGAGATTCGAGAGGAGAAAGCTTAACTAGTGTGGCTCGGGCATTTCATGAACACCTCATGTGCATAGGAGGTGAGCTAGAGCACCCAAATGCACTCCCTCATCGGCTAGGAAAAAGGGCAGCCATGGTGTGCTCTGCTTTCTTGGCGGTGGGGTATATATAGGCAACTCATTTGTCCGGTTCGTGGCTGGAACCGGGCTAAGCTCAACCTTCTGTCGGTTGAGCCACGAAGCAGGACCAATGTATGTGGGCAGGAGTGAGGCCCATTGGTCCCGATTCGTGCCTAGAAGCAGGACAAATCAAATCCCGAACGAACAGGACCAATGCCCACGAGGCCCGGCCCCCCAGGCTCACGAACAGGGGCGTATGCCCCCATGGGCCCGGTTAGTGACTAAACCGAGGACTAATGGGCTGGCAGGCCGAACCAAAGCCTTGTTTTCTACTAGTGCTCTAATCTAGATCAAGTCTAAATTTGAACTAGAACAACTAGACATAACTAGAGGAGAAATTTGTGTCTCCAAAGGTCAAAAACCTCTAGTATATATAGGTGTAAGGGAGAGGGAGGGTGGCGGACTTGGGAAGGAGCCCCTCCACTTGCGCCCGACCAAGGGAGGACTTGAAGGAAATATGCCCTAGAGGCAATAATAAAGTTGTTATTTATATTTCCTTATATCATGATAAATATTTATTATTCATGCTAGAATTGTATTAACGGAAACTTAGTACATATGTGAATACATAGACAAGCAGTGTCACTAGTATGCCTCTTCTTTGACTAGCTCGTTAATCAAAGATGGTTAAGTTTCTAGTCATAGACATGTGTTGTCATTTGATGAGCAGGATCACATCATTAGAGAATGATGTGATTGACTTGACCCATCCGTTAGCTTAGCACTTTCATCGTTTAGTTTATTGATATTGCTTTCTTCATAACTTATACATGTTCCTATGACTACGAGATTATGCAACTCCGAATACGGAGGAACACTTAGTGTTCTATCAAATGTCTAGCATGGCTGGGTGATTATAAATATGCTCTCTGGTGTCTCGATGGTGTTTGTTGGGTTGGCATAGATCGAGATTAGGATTTGTCACTCCGTGTTACGGAGAGGTATCTTCGGGCCCTCTCAGTAATGCACATCACTATAAGCCTTGCAAGCAATGTGACTAATGAGTTAGTTGCAGGATGATGCATCTGGAACGAGTAAAGAGACTTGCCAGAACGAGATTGAACTAGGTATTGAGATCCGAAGCGATCGAATCTCGGGCAAATAACTATACCGATGACAAAGGAAGCAATGTATGTTGTTATGCGGTTTGACCGATAAAAATATTTTTGTCGAATATGTAGGAACCAATATGAGCATCAAGTTCGCTATTGGTTATTAACGGAAGTGAGTCTCAGTCATGTCTACATAGTTCTCGAACCCGTAGGGTCTACATGCCGTTCGATGTGATCGGTATTATGAGTTTATGTGTTTTGATGTGCGAAGTTTTTTGAGTCCGGATGTGATCACGGACATGATGAGGAGTCTCGAAATGGGCGAGACATAACGATTGATATATTGGAAGACTATGTTTGGACACGGAAAGGTTCGAGTGGTTGAGCATTTTTTGAATCTTGGGAGGTTCTGGAACCCCGGGAGTTAATGGACCTTAATGGGCCATGGTGGAAGAGGAGGCGGCCAGGTGGGGCGCCCCCATGCCCAATCCGGGTGGGAGGGCAGGCCCCCTTTCCTTCTCTCCTCTCCCTCTTCCTTCTTCTCCTACTCCAACTAGGGAAGCAGGAAACCTACTCCTACTAGGGTAGGACTCCCCCTGGCGCACCATAGAGAGGCCGGCCTCCCTCCTCCACTCCTTTATATCTCGAGGAGGGGCACCCCATAGACACACAAGTTGATTGTTTAGCCGTGTGCCGTTCCCCCCTCCACAGATTTCCACCTCGGTAATATCGTTGTAGTGCTTAGGCGAAGCCCTGCGTCGGTAACTTCATCAACACCATCATCACGCCGTCATGCTGACGAAACTCTCCCTCGACCTCGGCTAGATCTAGAGTTCATGGGGCGTCACCGAGCTAAGCGTGTGCAGATCGCGGAGGTGCCGTACCTTCGGTGCTAGGATCGGTCATATCGTGAAGGCGTCGACTACATCAACAGCGTTGTCATAGCGCTTCGCTTTCGGTCTCACGAGTGCGTAGACAACACTATCCCCTCTCGTTGCTATGCATCACCTAGATAGATCTTGCGTGATCGTAGGATTTTTTTGAAATTGCTGCCTTCCCTAGCGGTGGCATCAAGCCAAGCCTATCGTAGATGTTATATGCGAGGAGAACACAAAGAGTTGTGGCGATAATAGTCATACTTCTTACTAGCATGTCATACTTTGATTGGCGGTATTGTTGGATGAAGCGGCCGAGAACCGACATTACTGCGTGCGCTTCTGGCGAGACTGGTTCTACCGGCGTGTAGCCGCACACATGTGGCTAGTGGGTGTACATTTCTCTAGCTTTAGTTGAATCGAGTGTGACTAGACCGGTCCTTGTTGAAGGTTAAAACAACACATTTGACGAAAAATCGTTGTGGTTTTTGATGCGTGAGTAAACGGTTCTTGCTAAGCCCGTAGCAGCCACGTAAAACTTGCAACAACAAAGTAGGGCGTCTAACTTGTTTTTGCAGGGCATGTTGTGATGTGATATGCTCAAGACATGATGCTATATTTTATTGTATGAGATGATCATGTTTTATATGAGTTATCGACAATGGCGGGAGCCATATGGTTGTCGCTTTATTGTATGAAATGCAATCATCATGTAATTGCTTTACTTTATCACTAAGCGGTAGCGATAATCGTAAAGCAATAGTTGGCGAGGCGACAACGATTCTCGATGGAGATCAAGGTGTCAAGGCGGTGGCGGTGGTGATCATGATGGTGCTTTGGAGATGGAGATCAAAGGCACAAGATGATGATGGTCATATCATATCATTATATTGATTGCATGTGATGTTTATCCTTTATCGTCTTATTTTGCTTAGTTCAGCGGTAGCATTATAAGATGATCGTCACTAAATTTCTAGGTATAAGTGTTCTCCCTAAGTATACACCGTTCGACGATTAAATCGTGCGAGACACCACGTGATGATCGGGTGTGATAAGCTCTCGTTCACATACAAGGTGCAAGCCAGTTTTGCACCGCAGAATACTCGGGTTAAACTTGACGAGCCTAGCATATCCAGATATGGCCTCGGAAAACTGAGACCGAAAGGTCGTGCGTGAATCATATAGTAGATATGATCAACATAGTGATGTTCACCATTGAAAACTACTCCATCTCACGTGATGATCGGACATGGTTTAGTTGATTTGGATCACTTGATCACTTAGATGATTGAAGGGATGTCTATCTAAGTGGGAGTTCTTAAGTAATATGATTAATTGAACTTTAATTTATCATGAACTTAGTACTGATAGTATTTTGCATGTCTATGTTATTGTAGATAAATGGCCCGTGCTCTTTGTTAGTTGAATTTTAATGCGTTCCTAGAAAGCTAAGTTGAAGATGATGGTAGCAACTACGGACTAGGTCCGTAACGAGATTATCCTCATTGTTGCTGTGAAATTAAATCTGGAAGCACCACTAGTTGTACCACCAGCGCTGACAGCTGGAACATTATGAATGCCTTGAAGGCGCGTGTTGATGACTACTCGATAGTTCGATTATTGCCATGCTACGGCTTAGAACCGGGACTTCAACGATGTTTTGAGCGTCATGGAGCATATGAGATGTTCTAGGAGTTGAAGTTAATATTTCAAGCAAATGCCGGATTGAGAGATATGAAGTCTCCAATAAGTTCTAGAGCTGCAAGATGGAGGAGAATAGTTACGCGGTGAACATATACTCAGAATATGCAGGTACCACAACCACTTGAATCAAGCGGGGTTAATCTTCACGATGATAGTGTCATTGTGAGTTCTTCAATCTACGCCACCAAGCTACAAAAGCTTCGTGATGAACTATAATATGCAAGGGATGGATAAGACAATTCCGAGATCTTCGCCAATGCTAAAAGCTGCGGAGGTAGAAATCAGAAGGAGCATCAAGTGTTGATGGTCAACAAGACCACCAGTTTCAAGAAGAAGGGCAAAGGAAGAAGGGA
Source organism: Aegilops longissima (assembly GCA_021605205.1). NCBI lineage: Eukaryota > Viridiplantae > Streptophyta > Magnoliopsida > Poales > Poaceae > Aegilops > Aegilops longissima. The sequence continues at coordinate 29,457 of JAHIAM010003878.1, forward strand.
ACTTCAAGAAGAACGGCAAGCAAGTTGCTCAAGTGAAGAAGCCCAAGTCTGGACCTAAGCACGAGGCCGAGTGCTTCTCTTGCAAAGGACCGTCCTTTGAGCGGAACTGGCCCAAGTATTTGGCGGATAAGAAGGATGGCAAAGTGAAAGGTATATTTGATATACATGTTATTGATGTGTATGGCGATGCTTTCATGATGGCGCTGGGTATTTTATACTGGTTTTGTTGCTCATATTTGCAACTTCGAAGCAGGGACTACGGATTAGCGAAGATTGGCTGGGGCAGGTGACGATGCTGCGTGGGAAATGGTTCCAAAGTTGATGTGATCGCGATTGACACGCTACCTCTACATCTACCTTGGGATTAGTTTTAGACCTGAATAATTGTTATTTGGTGCCAAGCGTTGAGCATGAACATTATATCTGGATCTTGTTTGATGCGAGGCGGTTATTCATTTAAATCATAGAATAATGGTTGTTCTATTTATATGAGTAATATCTTTTATGGTCATGCACCCTTGATGAGTGGTCTATTTTGTTGAATCTCGATAGTAGTGATACACCTATTCATAGTATTGAAGCCAAAAGATATAAGTTCAATAATGAAAGTGCAACTTATTTGTGTACTTTGCCGTTTAGGTCATATTGGTGTAAAGCGCATGAAGAAACTCTATCTTTGGTGGGCTTTTGGAATCACTTGATTATGAATCACTTGATACTTGTGAACCATGCCTCATGGGCAAGAGGACTAAAACTCCGTTCTCGGAACAATGGAGCGACAACAGACTTGTTGGAAATAATACATCTTGATGTATGCGGTCCAATGAGTGTTGGCCTTTCATGGCGAGGTATCTTTATTTTCGACCTTCACAGATGATTTGAGCAGATATGGGTATATCTACTTGATGAAACATAAGTCTGAAACATTTGAAAAGTTCAAAGAATTTCAGAGTGAAGTGGAAAATCATCGTAACAAGAAAATAAAATTTCTGATCGATCGTGGAGAAAATATTTGAGTTCTGAGTTTGGTCTTCATTGGAAACAATGTGGAATAGTTTACAACTCCGCCACAGAACACCACAGCCTAATGGTGTGTCGAGCGTTGTAACCGCACTTTATTAGATATGGTGTGATCTATGATGTCTCTTACTGATTTACGCTATCATTTGTTGGCGAACGTAGCGAAATTCAAAATTTTCTCGTGTCACCAAGATCTATCTATGGAGAAACCAGCAGCGAGGGAAGGAGAGTGCATCTACATACCCTTGTAGATTGCTAAGCGGAAGCATTCAAGTGAGCAGGGTTGATGGAGTCGTACTCGTCGTGATTCAGATCACCGATGATCCTAGTGCGAGCAGACGGCACCTCCGCGTTCAACACGTACAGCCGGTGGCGTCTCACGCCTTGATCCAGCAAGGAGAGAGGGAGAGGTTGAGAAGACTCCTTCGGCAGCAGCGCAATGGCGTGGTGGTGGTGGAGGCGTGGCAATCCCGAGGCCGCCAAGCACCAAGGGAGAGGAGGAGAAAAGAGGAGGTTGCACCAATAGGCGAGAGATTCTCGTGTGTTATGGGCAGCCCCTAGGCCTCATATATGTGGGGAAGGGAGGAGGTGCGCCCCTCTGGGGTTCCCACCCCTAGAGGCGGCAGCCCTAGATGGGGAAAAGGGAGGCGGCCAAGAGGGGAGGGGGGGCGCCCACTAGGCTGGGCCTTAAGGCCCATCTGGACCTAGGGTTTGCCCTCCTCCACTTCCCATGCCTTGGGCCTTGGTGGGGCGCCCAGCCACCTGGGGCTGGTCCCTCCACACTTGGCACTTGTATACAGGGCAGGTGGCCCCACTTGGTGGACCCAGGACCCTCCCGTGGTCCCGTACATTCGAAATGTCATGAAACTTCTCCGTTGACCAAACAGGACTTCCCATATATAAATCTTTACCTCCGGACCATTCGGAACTCCTCGTGACATCCGGGATCTCATCGGGACTCGAACAACATTCGGTAACCACATACAAACTTCCTTTATAACCCTAAGCGTCGCCGAACCTTAAGTGTGTAGACCCTACGGGTTCGGAGACATCTGAGACATGGCCGAGGCGTTCTCGGTCAATAACCAACAGCGGGATCTGGATACCCATGTTGGCTCCCACATGTTCCACGATGATCTCATCGGATGAACCACGATGTCAAGGACTCAATCGATCCGTATACAATTCCCTTTGTCTAGCGGTATTGTACTTGCCGAGATTCGATCGTCGGTATCCGATACCTTGTTCAATCTCGTTACGGCAAGTCTCTTTACTCGTTCCGTAACACATCATCCGTGATCAACCCCTTGGTCACATTGTGCACATTATGATGATGTCCTACGAGTGGGCCGAGATACCTCTCCGTTTACGGAGTGACAAATCGATCTCGATTCGTACCAACCATGAGACACTTTCGGAGATACACTGTAGTGCACCTTTATAGCCACCCGATTACGTTGTGGCGTTTGGTACACCAAAGCATTCCTCGGTATCAGGAGTTGCACAATCTCATGGTCTAAGGAAATGATACTTGACATTAGAAAAGCTTTAGCATCTGACTGCGATCTTTGTGCTAGGCTTAGGATTGGGTCTTGTCCATCACATCATTCTCCTAATGATGTGATCCGTTATCAACGACATCCAATGTTCATGGTGAGGAAACGTAACCATCTATTGATCAACGAGCTAGTCAACTAGAGGCTTACTAGGGACATGGTGTTGTCTATGTACCCACACATGTATCTGAGTTTCTGTCAATACAATTATAGCATGGATAATAGCGATTATCATGAACAAGGAAATATAATAATAACTAATTTATTATTGCCTCTAGGGCATATTTCAACAGTCTCCCACTTGCACTAGAGTCAATAATCTAGTTCACATCACCATGTGATCAACGATAGGTCACATCGCCATGTGACCAACATCCAAAAAGTTTACTAGTGTCGTAAACTAGTTCACATCATCATGTGATTAAGACTGAATGAGTTACGAGGTTTGATCATGTTTTGCTTGTGGGAGAGGTTTTAGTCAGCGGGTGCGCAACATTCAGATCCGTATGTACTCACAAATCTCTATGTCATATTGGAAATGCTGCTTCACGCTCCACTTGGAGCTATTCCAAATAGTTGCTCCACTATACATATCCGGTTTGCTACTCGAGTCACTTTCGGATAGGTGTTAAAGCTTGCATCGACATAACCCTTTCGCCGAACTCTTTATCACCTCCATAATCGAGAAACATGTCCTTATTTACTCCAAGGACAATTTTGACCGTTGTCCAATGATCCATTCTGGATCACTCTTGTACCCTGCCGGACTCATGGCAAGGCACACTTCGATCGGTACACGGCATAGCATACTCTGAGCCTATATACGAAGCATAGGGGCGACCTTCGTCCTTTCTCTCTCTTCTGCCGTGGTGAGCTTTAACTCTTAACTTCATACCTTACAACTCAGGCAAGAACTCCTTCTTTGGTGATCCATCTTGAACACCTTCAAGATCATGTCAAAGTATGTGCTCATTTGAAAGTACCATTTAGCGTTTTTTTATCTATCCTCATAGATCTTGATGCTCAATGTTCAAGCAGCTTAATTCAGGTTTTCTATTGAAAAACACTTTTCAAATAACCCTATATGCTTTCCAGAAATTCTACATTTTCCGATCAACAATATGTCATTCACATATACTTATCAGAAATTCTATAGTGCTCCCACTCACTTCTTTGGAAATACAAGTTTCCCACAAACTTTGTATAAACCCAAAATCTTTGATCATCTCATCAAAGCGTACATTCCAACTCCGAGATGCTTACTCCAGTCCTTAGAAGGATTGCTGGAGCTTTGCATACTTGTTAGCATCTTTCAGGATTGACAAAACCTTCTCGTTGTATCACATACAACCTTTCCTCAAGTATAACATCGAGGAAACAATGTTTTGACATCCTATCGCAAGATTTCATCAATCATGCGATAATTGCTAATCAATTCAACAGACTCTTAGCATCGCTCTGGTGAGAAAGCCTCACCGTAGTCAACTCCTTGAACTTGTCGAAAAACATCTTTAACGACAAGTCGAGCTTTCTTAATGGTGATACTTACCATCATTGTGTGTCTTCCTTTTAAAATCCATCTTTACCCAACGTCCTTACGACCATCAAGTATTTCTTCCAAAGTCATGGATCCTCTCTGGATGTTATGGCCTTGAGCCATTCGTGGAATCAGGGCCCACCATCGCTTCTTCATAGCTCGTGGGTTCATTGTTGTCTAGCAACATGACCTTCAAGACAAGATTCTGTACCACTTTCGAGTAATCGCATCCTTGTCACCCTCACAGTCTGTAGTGACTTGATCCAAAACTTCACGATCACTATCATAAGCTTCTACTTCAATTGGTGTAGGTGCCACGGAACAACTTCATGTGCCTGCTACACACTTGCTGAAGTGAAGGTTCAATAACCTCATCAAGTCTCCACCATCCTCCCACTCAATTCTTTCGAGAGAAACTTTTCTCGGGAAAGGACCTAATTCTAGAAACAATCCTTTTGCTTCGGGCTGGGGCGGAGGTATACCCAACTGTTTTGGGTGTCCTATGAAGAAGCATTTTATCCGCTTTGGGTTCGAGCTTATCAACTTTGAAACTTTTTCACATAAGCGTCGCAGCCCCAAACTTTTAAGAAAGCGACAATTTAGGTTTCTCCAAACCATAGTTCAAGCGGTGTCGTCTCAGCGGAATTATATGGTACCCTATTAAAGTGAGTGCGGTTGTCTCTAATGCCAAACCCATGAATAATAGTGGTAATTCGATAAGAGACATCATGGTATGCACCATATCCAATAGGGTGCAACTATGATGTTCGGACACACCATCACACTATGGTGTTCGGTATAAATTGTGAAACAATTTGCACAATGTCTTAATTGTGTGCCAAAACTCGTAACTCAGATATTCATCTCTATGATCATATCATAGATATTCTATCCTCTTGTCACGAAGATCTTAAACTTCACTCTGAAATTACTTGAACCATTCAATAATTCAGACTTGTGTTTCATCAAGTAAATATACTCAACATCTACTCGAATCATCGTGAAGTAAGAACATAGCGATATTCTTTGCATGCCTCGGCACTTATTGGACTGCACACATCAAAATGTGTTACTTCCAACAAGTTGCTATATAGTTCCATCTTACTGAAACCGAGGCTTTTCAGTCATCTTGTCCATGTGGTATGATTTTCATATCTCAAGTGATTCAAAATCAAGTGAGTCTAAATGATCCATCTGCATGGAGTTTCTTCATGCGTATGCACCAATAGACATGGTTTGCATGTCTCAAACTTTTCAAAACGAGTGAGTCCAAAGATCCATCAACATGGAGCTTCTTCATGTGTTTTACACCAATATGACTTACATGGCGTTAGCACAAGTAAGTGGTACTATCATTACTATCTTATACTTTTGGCATGAAAATGTGTATCACTCGATCGAGATTCAATAAACCATTTATTTAGGTGCAAGACCACTGAAGGTGTTATTCAAATAAATAGAGTAACCATTATTCTCCTTAAATGAATAACCGTATTGCGATAGACATAATCCAATCATGTCAATGCTCAATGCAAACACCAAATTATAATTATTCTGGTTTAATACTAATCTTGATGGTAGAGGGGCGTGCGATGTTTGATCACATCAAAATTGGAAACACTTCAACACATATCGTCGACTCTCCTTTAGCTAGTCTCCGTTTATTCCGTAGCCTTTTATTTGAGTTACTAACACTTAGCAACCGAACGGTATCTTAATACCCTGGTGCTACTAGGGTACTAGTAAAGTACACATTAACATAATGTATATCAATATACTTCTATCGACCTTGCCAGCCTTCTTATCTACCAAGTATCTAGGGTAATGCCGCTCGATGTTGTTCCTTTATTGCGAAGCACTTAGTCTGGGTTTGGGTTCAACCTTGGGTTTCTTCCTTTGGAGCAACAACTGATTTGCCGTTTCATGAAGTGTCCCTTCTTGCCCTTGCCCTTCTTGAAACTAGTGGTTTCACCAACCATCAACAATTGATGCTCCTTCTTGATTTCTACTTTTGCGATGTCAAACATCGCGAACACTTCAGGATCATCATATCTATCCACGATATGTTATAGTTCATCACGAAGCTTCTGCAGCTTAGTGGCAATGACTTTGGAGAAACATCACTATCTCATCGGAAGATCAACTCCCTCGATTCAAGTGATTGTTGTACTCGGACAATCGAGCACAAGCTCAACGATTGAGCTTTTCTCCCTTAGTTTGTAGGCTAAGAAAATCGTCGAGGTCTCATACCTCTTGGCGTGGGCACGAGCACTGAAATCCTAATTTCAGCCCTCGAAACATCTCATATGTTCGCGACATTTGGCGTCTTTCGTGCCTCAACTCTAAACCGTTTAACTAAACTATCACGTAGTTATCAAAGCGTGTGTGTCCGATGTTAGCAACATCCACAAGCGGCGTTTGGGGTTCAACACTTGGCGGTGCATTAAGGACATAAGCTTTATATTGTCGCATAATCGCTCTGTCAACTTTCAACTATATTTTCTCTAGGAACATATCTAAGCAGTGGAACTAAAGCGCGATCTTATGACATAATTTGCAAAGGTCTTTTGACTATGTTCAAGATAATTAAGTTCATCTTATGAACTCCCACTCAAATAGACATCCCTCGGTCATCTAAGTGATTACATGATCCGAGTCAACTAGGCCGTGTCCGATCATCACGTGAGACGGACTAGTCATCATCGGTGAACATCTTCCGTTGATCGTATCTACTATCGACTCATGCTCGACCTTTCGGTCTCGTGTTCGAGGCCATGTACGTACATGCTAGGCTCGTCAAGTTAACCCCAAGTGTTTAGCGTGTGTAAATCTGTCTTACACCGTTGTATGTGAGCGTAAGAATCCATCACACCGATCATCACGTGGTGCTTAGAAGCGACGAACTTTATAGCGGTGCCGATTAGGGAGAACACTTCTTGAAATTGTTGTAAGGGATCATCTTATTTACTATCGTCGTTCTAAGTAAACAAGATGCATAAACATAATAAACATCACATGCAATTATATAGTAGTGACATGATATGGCCAATATCATATAGCTCCATTGATCTCCATCTTGAGGGCTCCATGATCATCATCGTCACGGCATGACACCATGATCTCCATCATCATGATCTCCATCATCGTGTCTTCATGAAGTTGTCTGCCAACTATTACTTCTACTACTATGGCTACGGTTAGCAATAAAGTAAAGTAATTACATGGCGTTGTTTAATGACCTGCAGGTCATACAATAAATAAAGACAACTCCTATGGCTCCTGCGGTTGTCATACTCATCGACATGCAAGTCGTGAGTCTTATTACAAGAACATGATCAATCTCATACATCACATATCATTCATCACATTCTTCTTGGCCATATCACATCACAGCATACCTGCAAAAACAAGTTAGGCGTCCTCTAATTGTTGTTTGCATGTTTCTGATGGCTGCTATGGGTTTCTAGCAAACGTTTCTTACCTCATAAAACCACAACGTGATATGCCAATTGCTATTTACCCTTCATAAGGACCCTTTTCATTGAATCCGTTCCGACTAAAGTGGGAGGCGGCACCGCTAGCCACCTTATGCACCAAGTGCATGTCGATTCGGTGGAACTGTCTCACGTGAAATGCGTGTAAGGTTGGTCGGGCGCTTCATCCCACAATACCGTCGAAACAAGATTGGACTAGTAGCAGTAAGCATATTGAACAACATCAACGCCCACAACTACTTTGTGTTCTACTCGTGCAAAGAATCTCGCAATAGACCTAGCTCATGATGCCTTTGTTGGCGAGCGTGGCAGAAATTCAAAATTTTCCTCGTGTCACCAAGATCTATCTATGGAGAAACCAGCAGCGAGGGAAGGAGAGTGCATCTACATACCCTTGTAGATCGCTAAGAGAAGCGTTCAAGTGAGCAGGGTTGATGGAGTCGTACTCGTCGTGATTTGGATCACCGATGATCCTAGTGCGAGCAGACGGCACCTCGCGTTCAACACACGTACAGCCGGTGGCGTCTCCCGCCTTGATCCAGCAAGGAGAGAGGAGAGGTTGAGAAGACTCCTTCAGCAGCAGCGCAATGGCGTGGTGGTGGTGGAGGCGTGGCAATCCCGAGGCCGCCAAGCACCAAGGAGAGGAGGAAGAGAGGAGGCTGCACCAAGAGGAGAGATTCTCGTGTGTTATGGGCAGCCCCTAGGCCTCATATATATAGGGGAAGGGGAGGAGGTGCGCGCCTCTGGGGTTCCCACCCCTAGAGGCGGCAGCCTAGATGGGAAAAGGGGAGGCGGCCAGAGGGGAGAGGGGGCGCCCACTAGGTGGGCCTTAAGGCCCATCTGGACCTAGGGTTTGCCCTCCTCCACTTCCACGCCTTGGGCCTTGGTGGGGCGCCCCAGCCCACCTAGGGGCTGGTCCCCTCCACACTTGGCCCCATGACCTTCAGGGCAGGTGGCCCCACTTGGTGGACCCCGGGACCCTCCGGTGGTCCATTACGTCCTAAATGTCAGAAACTTTCCGGTGACCAAACAGGACTTCCATATATAAATCTTTACCTCCGGACCATTCCGGAACTCCTCGTGACGTCAAGGATCTCATCAGGGACTCGAACAACATTGGTAACCACATACAAACTTCCTTTATAACCCTAAGCGTCATGAACTTTAAGTGTGTAGACCCTACGGGTTCGGGAGACATCTTGAGACATGGCCGAGACGTTCTCGTCAATAACCAACAGCGGGATCTGGATACCCATGTTGGCTCCACATATTCCACGATGATCTCATCGGATGAACCACGATGTCAAGGACTCAATCGATCCGTATACAATTCCCTTTGTCTAGCGGTATTGTACTTGCAGAGATTCGATCGTCGGTATCCGATACCTTGTTCAATCTCGTTACAAGCAAGTCTCTTTACTCGTTCCGTAACACATCATCCGTGATCAACCCCTTGGTCACATTGTGCACATATGATGATGTCCTACGAGTGGGCCCAGAGATACCTCTCCGTTTACGGAGTGACAAATCCAGTCTCGATTCGTGCCAACCCAGCAGACACTTCGGAGATACTGTAGTGCACCTTTATAGCCACCCGATTACGTTGTGGCGTTTGGTACACCAAAGCATTCCTACGGTATCCGGGAGTTGCACAATCTCATGGTCTAAGGAAATGATACTTGACATTAGAAAAGCTTTAGCATCTGAACTACGATCTTTGTGCTAGGCTTAGGATTGGGTCTTGTCCATCACATCATTCTCTAATGATGTGATCCGTTATCAACGACATCCAATGTTCATGGTCAGGAAACGTAACCATCTATTGATCAACGAGCTAGTCAACTAGAGGCTTACTAGGGACATGGTGTTGTCTATGTACCCACACATGTATCTGAGTTTCCTGTCAATACAATTATAGCATGGATAATAAACGATTATCATGAACAAGGAAATATAATAATAACTAATTTATTATTGCCTCTAGGGCATATTTCCAACATCATTTGGGGGTTATGCTTTAGAGACGGCTGCATTCACGTTAAGTAGGGAACCATCTAAATCCATTGAGACGACACCTTATGAACTATGGTTTGGCAAGAAACCCAAGTTCTCGTTTCTAAAAGTTTGGGGCTGCGATGCTTATGTGAAAAAGCTTCAACATGATAAGTTCGAACCCAAACCGGAGAAATGTGTCTTCATAGGATACCCAAAGGAGACTGTTGGGTACACCTTCTATCATAGATCCGAAGGCAAGATATTCATTGCTAAGAATGGATCCTTTCTAGAGAAGGAGTTTCTCTCGAAAGAAGTGAGTGGGAGGAAAGTAGAACTTGACGAGGTAATTGTACCTTCTCCCGAATTGGAAAGTAGGTCATCACGAAATAAGTTCGGTGATTCCTACACAATTTAGTGGTGAAGCTAATGATAGTGATCATGAAACTTCAGATCAAGTTACTACTGAACCTCGTAGGTATACTAGAGTAAAATCCGCACCAGAGTGTGAAGGAAATATGCCCTAGAGGCAATAATAAAGTTATTATTTATTTCCTTATATCATGATAAATGTTTTATTATTCATGCTAGAATTGTATTAACCGGAAACATAATACATGTGTGAATACATAGACAAACAGATTGTCACTAGTATGCCTCTACTTGACTAGATCGTTGATCAAAGATGGTTATGTTTCCTAGCCATAGACATAAGATATCATTTGATTAACGGGATCACATCATTAGGAGAATGATGTGATTGACATGACCCATTCCGTTAGCTTAGCACACGATCGTTTAGTATGTTGCTATTGCTTTCTTCATGACTTATACATGTTCCTATGACTATGAGATTATGCAACTCCGTTTCTTTGGAGGAACACTTTGTGTGATACCAAGCGTCAAAGCGTGGCTGGGTGATCATAAAGGAGCTCTGAGGTGTCTCCAAAGGTACTTGTTGGGTTGGCGTATTTGAGATTAGGATTTGTCACTCCGATTGTCGGAGAGGTATCTGAGGCCCTCTTGGTAATGCACATCACTTAAGCCTTGCAAGCATTGCAACTAATGATTTAGTTGCGGGATGATGTATTCTGATGCGAGTAAAGAGACTTGCGATAGCGAGATGGAACTAGGTATTGAGATACCGATGATCGAATCTCGGGCAAGTAACATACCGATGACAAAGGAACAAGCATTATGTTGTTATGCGGATCGACCGATAAAGATCTTCATAGAATATGTAGGAGCCAATATGAGCATCCAGGTTCATTGTTGGTTATTGACGGAGGCGTGTCTCGATCATGTCTACATAGTTCTCGAACCCGTCGGGTCCATGCGCTTAACTTTACGATGGAGTTATATTATGAGTTTATATTTTTGATGTAGCGAAGGTTGTTGAGTCCGGATGTGATCTGGACATGACGAGAGTCTCGAAATGGTCGAGACATGAAGATTGATATATTGGAAGCCTATGTTTGGATATCGGAAGTGTTACGGGTGAAATCGTGATTTTCGAGATGCAGGGAGGTTCTAGTAACCCGGGAACTTAATGGGCCTTATTGGGCCTTGGTGGAAGAGAGGAGAGGAGGCCGGGGCGGGGCCACGCGCCTCTCCCGGTCGAATAGGACAAGGAGAGGCCCCCCTTCCTTCCTCCTCCACCTCTTCACCCCTCTCTCCTAGTCCAAACATGGAAAAGGGAGTCCTACTCCCGGTAGGAGTAGGACTCCTCTGGCGAACCTCCTCCTGGCCGGCCGCACCTCCCCTGCTCCTTTATATCACGGGGCGGGGGCACCTCTAGACACACAAGTTGATCGGTTGATCTCTCCCAACCGTGTCTGGTGCCCCCTTCACCATAGTCCACCTCGATATCTTGTGGCGGTGCTTAGGCAAAGCCACTGCATCGGTAGAACATCAACATCGTCACCATGCCGTCGTGCTGACGAAACTCTCCCTTAACACTCGGCTGGATCGGAGTTCGAGGGACGTCATCGCGCTGAACGTGTGCTGGACTCGGAGGTGCCGTACGTCCGGTACTTGATCGGTCGGATCGTGAAGGCGTCGACTACATCAACCGCGTTGTGCTAACGCTTCGCTTTCGGTCTCACAGTGCGTGGACAACACTCTCCCCTCGTTGCTATGCATGACCATGATCTTGCGTGTGCGTAGGAAATTTTTGAAATTACTACATTCCCCAACGGTGGCATCGAGCCTGGTTTTATCGTAGATGTCATATGCGAGTAGAACACAAGTGAGTTGTGGGCGATATAAGTCATCTTGCTTACCGGCATGTCATACTTTGGTTGTTGGTATTGTTGGATGAAGCGGCCGGACCGACATTACAGCGTGCGCTTCACGCGGACCGGTTCTCCGGCGTGCTTTGCACAAAGGTGGCTAGCGGTGTCGGTTTCTCAACTTTAGTTGAACCGAGTGTAGCTCGCCCGGTCCTTGCGAAGGTTAAAACAGCACCAACTTGACAAACTATCGTTGTGGTTTTGATGCGTAGGTAAACGGTTCTTGCTAAGCCCGTAGCAGCCCGTAAAATTTGCAACAACAAAGTAGAGGGCGTCTAACTTGTTTTGCGGGGCATGTTAATGATGTGATATGGTCGAGGCGTGATGCTATATTTTATTGTATGAGATGATCATGTTTTGTAACCGAGTTATCGACAGCTGGCGAGAACCATATGGTTGTCGCTTTATTGTATGCAATGCAATGGCCTGTAATGCTTTACTTTATCACTAGCGGTAGCGATAGTCGTAGAAGCATAAGATTGGCAAGAGCGACAACGATGCTACGATGGAGATCAAGGTGTCGGCGCCCGGTGGCGATGGTGATCATGGGGTGCTTGAGATGGAATCACAAGCACAAGATGATGATGTCCATATCATATCACTTATATTGATTGCATGTGATGTTTATCTTCTATGCATCTTATCTTGCTTTGATTGTGGTAGCATTATAAGATGATCCTCACTAAATTATCAAAGTATAAGTGTTCTCCTAAGTATGCACCATTGCGAAAGTTCTTACGTCTTGATGACTACTCGATAGTTCGGTGTGCCATGCTTCTGGCTTAAGCTGGGACTTCAGCGGCGTTTTGAGCGTCATGGAGCATATGAGATGTTTCAGGAGTTGAAGTTAATATTTCAAGCAAATGCGGATTGAGTGATATGAAGTCTCAATAAGTTCTATAGCTGCAAGATGGAGGAGAATAGTTACGTCGGTGAGCATATACTCAAGATGTGCAGGTATAATAATCACTTGATTCAAGCGGGAGTTAATCTTAGGATGATAGCGTCATTGACGAATTCTCAATCACGCCACCAAGCTACAAAAGCTTCGTGATGAACTATAACATGGAAGGGATGGAAAAGGCGATTCGAGCTCTTACGCAATGCTAAAGGCTGCGGGGTAGAAATCAGAAGGAGCATCAAGTGTTGATGGTCAACAAGACCACTAGTTTCAAGAAAAGGGCAAAGGAAGAAGAAGGGAACTTCAAGAAGAACAACAAGCAAGTTGCTGCTCAGGAGAAGAAACCCAAGTCGGACCTAAGCACAGGCAGAGTGATTCTCTGACAAACAAAGCTGGCCCTTTGGGCGGAACGCCCCAAGTATTTGGCGGATAAGAAGGATGGCAAGGTGAACAAAGGTATATGTGATATAGATGTTATTGATGTGTACCTTACTAATGCTCGCGATAGCTTTTGGGTATTTGATCTTGGTTACATTGCTAATATTTGCAACTTCGAAGCAGGGACTACTGGATTAAGCGAGGATTGGCTAAGGGCGAGGTGACGATCTTGGCGTGGGAAATGGTTCCAAAGTCGATGTGATCATGATTGACGCTACCTCTACATCTACCTTGAGATTAGTATTAGACCTAAATAATTATTATTTGGTGCAGCGTTGAGCATGAACATTATATCTGGATCTTGTTTGATGCGAGGCGGTTATTCATTAAATCGAGAGAATAATGGTTGTTCTATTTATATGAGTAATATCTTTTATGGTCATGCACCTTTGGAGAGTGGTCTATTTTTATTGAATCTCGATAGTAGTGATACACATATTCATAATGTTGAAGCCAAAAGATGCAGAGTTGATAATGATAGTGCAACTTATTTGTGGCACTACCGTTTAGGTCATATCGATTAAAGCGCATGAAGAAACTCCATCTGATGGACTTTTGGAACCACTTGATTATGAATCACTTGGTACTTGCGAACCGTGCCTCATGGGCAAGATGACTAAAACGTCGTTCTCGGTACTATGGAGAGCAACAGATTTGTTGGAAATCATACATCTGAGATGTATGTGGTCGATGAATGTTGAGGCTTGTGGCGGATATCGTTATTTTCTCACCTTCACAGATGATTTAAGCAAATATGGGTATATCTACTTAATGAAACATAAGTCTGAAACTTTTGAAAAGTTCAAAGAATTTCATAGTGAAGTTGAAAATCATCGTAACAAGAAAATAAAGTTTCTACGATCTGATCGTGGAGGAGAATATTTGAGTTCTGAGTTTGGTCTACATTTGAAACAATGCGAAATAGTTTAGCAACTCCGCCACACGGAACACCACAGCGTAATGGTGTGTCGAGCGTCGTAATCATACTTTACTTGATATGGTGCGATCTATGATGTCTCTTACTGATTTACCACTATCGTTTTGGGGTTATGCTTTAGAGATGGCTGCATTCACGTTAAATAGGACACCATCAAAATCCGTTGATACGACGCCTTATGAACTATGGTTTGGCAAGAAACCAAAATTGTCGTTTCTTAAAGTTTGGGGCTGCGATGCTTATGTAAAAAGCTTCAACCTGATAGCTCGAACCCAAATCGAATGTGTCTTCATAGGATACCCAAAGGAGACTGTTGGGTACACCTTCTATCACAAATCGAAGGCAAGACTTTTGTTGCTAAATTGGAGTTTTTCTAGAAGGACTTTCTCTCGAAAGAAGTGAGTGGTAGGAAACTAGAACTTGATGAGGTAGCTGTACCTACTCCTTATTGGAAAGTAGTTCATCACGAAACCGGTTTCTGCGACACCTACACCAATTAGTGAGGAAGTTAATGATGATGATCATGAAACTTCAGATCAAGTTATTCTTGAACCTCGTAGGTCAACGAGTAAGATCCGCACCAGTGATGCGGTAATCCTGTTACGGAAGTTATGTTACTAGACCATGATGAACCTCGAACTATGAAGAAGCGATGGTGAGCCCAGATTCCATAAAATGGCTTGAGGCCATGAAATCGAGATGGGATCCATGTATGAGAACAAAGTGTGGACTTTGGTTGACTTGCGATGATCGGCAAGCAATTGAGAATAAATGGATCTTCAGAAGAAGAAGGCGTGACGGTAATATTCTTTGTCTACAAAGCTCGACTTGTCGCGAAAGGTTTTCGACAAGTTCAAGGGATTGACTACGATGAGACCTTCTCACCGTAGCGATGCTTAAATCTGTCCGAATCATGTTAGCAATTGCCGCATTTTATGATTATGAAATTTGGCAAATGGATGTCAAACTGCATTCTGAATGGATTTACGGAAGAAGAGTTGTATATGATGCAACGGAAGGTTTTATAGATTCAAAGGAAGCTAACAAAGTGTGCAAGCTCCGGCGATCCATTTATGGACTGGTGCAAGCCTCTCGGAGTTGGAATAAGCGCTTTGATAGTGTGATCAAAGAATTTGGTTTTATCTGAGACTTTTGGGAAGCTTTGTATTTACAAGAAAGTGAGTGGGAGCTCTGTAGCATTTACGATATTATATGTGGATGACATATTCTTGATTGGAAATGATATAGAATTTCTGGATAGCATAAAGGGATACTTGAAGAAGAGTTTTTCAATGAAAGACCTCGGTGAAGCTGCTTACATATTGGGCATTAAGATCTATAGAGATAGATCAAGGCGGCTTGATTGGACTTTCACAAAGCACATCCCTTGACAAAGTTTTGAAGAAGTTCAAAATGGATCAAGCAAAGAAAAGGTTCTTGCTTGTGTTACAAGGTGTGAAGTTGAGTAAGACTCAATGCCCGACCACTGCTGAGAAGATAGAGAAGATGAAAGATGTTCCTATGCTTGACCATAGGCTCTATCATGTATGCAATCTTGTGTACCAGACCTGATGTGTGCCTTGCTATAAGTCTAGCGAGGGAGGTACCAAAGTAATCGAGTGGATCACTAGACAGCGGTCAAGAACATCTGAAATACGAAAAGGACTAAGGATATGTTTCTCGTTTATGGAGGTGACAAAGAGCTCATCGTAAATGGTTACGTTGATGCAAGCTTTGACACTGATCCGAGACGATTCTAAATCGCAAACCGGATCGTGTTTACATTGAGCGGTGGAGCTGTCGGTTGGTGCAGTTCAAACAAAGTGTCGTGGCGGGATCTACGTGTGAGCGGAGTACATAGCTGCCGGAGCAGCAAATGAAGGAATGCGGATGAAGGAGTTCATATCCGATCTAGGTGTCATACCTAGTGCATCGGGTCAATGAAAATCTTTTGTGACAATCTTGGTGCAATTGCCTTGGTGAAGGAATCCATATTTCACAAGAGACCAAGCACATCAGAGGCGCTTCAATTCTATCAGGGATCTAGTCCGGTGGGAGACATAGAAATTTGCAAGATACATACGGATCTGAATGTTGCGAGACCCATTGACTAAGCCTCTTCCACAAGCGAAACATGATCAGCACCAAGGCTCCATGGGTGTTAGAATCATTCTTGTGTAATCTAGATTATTGACTCTAGTGCAAGTGGGAGGCTGAAGGAAATATGCCCTAGAGGCAATAATAAAGTTATTATTTATTTCCTTATAACATGATAAATGTTTATTATTCATTCTAGAATTGTATTAGTAAACATAATACATGTATGAATACATAGACAAGCAGTTGTCACTAGTATGCCTCTACTTGACTAGCTCGTTGATCAAAGATGGTTATGTTTCCTAGCCATAGACATAAGTTGTCATTTGATTAAGTAGATCACATCATTAGGAGAATGATGTGATTGACATGACCCATTCCGTTAGCTTAGCACCACGATCGTTTAGTATGTTGCTATTGCTTTCTTCATGACTTATACATGTTCCTATGACTATGAGATTATGCAACTCCGTTTACGGAGGAACACTTTGTGTGCTACCAAGCGTCCTGCAATGGCTGGGTGATTATAAAGGAGCTCTCGAGGTGCCTCCAAAGGTACTTGTTGGGTTGGCATATTTGAGATTAGGATTTGTCACTCCGATTGTCGGAGAGGTAATCTGGGCCCTCTCGGTAATGCACATCACTTAAGCCTTGCAACTAATGAGTTAGTTGTGGGATGATGTATTACAGTATGAGTAAAGAGACTTGCGGTAGCGAGATTGAACTAGGTATTGAGATCTGGCGATCGAATCTCGGCAAGTAACATACCAATGACAAAGGAACAACGTATGTTGTTATGTGGTTTGACCGATAAAGATCTTCGTAGAATATGTAGGAGCCAATATGAGCATCAGATTCGCTATTGGTTATTGACGGAGGCGTGTCTCGGTCATCTCTACATAGTTCTCGAACCGTAAGATCCTTGCAACAACGTTCGATGGCGGTTATATTATGAGTTTATATGTTTTGATGTACGAAGGTTGTTGAGTCCGGATGTGATCACGGACATGGCGAGAGTCTCGAAATGGTCGAGACATGAAGATTGATATATTGGAAGCCTATGTTTGGATATCGGAAGTGTTCGGGTGAAATCGTGATTTTTCCGTAATGCAGGGAGGTTACGGAACCCCACAGGAACAATGGGCCTTAGTGGGACTTGGTGGAAGAGAGGAGAGGAGGCTAGGGCAGGGGCGCCCCCCCCCCTCCCGGTCCGAATAGGACAAGGCGAGGGGCAGCCCCTTTCCTTCCTCCCTCCACCTCTGCCCCCTCTCTCCTAGTCCATAATGGAAAGGAGTCCTACTCCGGTAGGAGTAGGACTCCTCTGGTAGCGCCTCCTCGGGGCGGGCGGCACCTCCCCTTGCTGCTTTATATCTGAGGCGGGGGCACCTCTAGACACACAAGTTGATCGGTTGATCTCTCCCAACCGTGTCGGTGCCCCCTCCAGGCATAGTCCACCTCGATATCTTGTAGCGGTGCTTGGCGAAGCCTGCGTCGATAGAACATCAACATCGTCACTGCAGTCGTCGTCTTGTGAAACTCTCCCTCAACACTCGGCTGGATCGGAGTTCGAGGGCGTCATCGGGCTGAGCGTGTGCTGAACTTCGGAGGTGTCGTGCGTTCGATACTTGATCGGTCGGATCATGAAGGCGTCACGACTACATCAACGCGTTGTGCTAACGCTTCGCTTCGGTCTAAGAGAGTGCGTGGACAACACTCTCCCTCTCGTTGCTATGCATCACCATGATCTTGCGTGTGCATAGGAATTTTTGAAATTAATCGTTTCCCAATAGAGTGAATGCGGTAATCACATTACGGGCGTCATGTTACTAGACCATAGCGAACCTCGAACTATGAAAGCGATGATGAGCCCGATTCCACGAAATGGCTTGAGGCCATGAAATCGAGATGGGATCCATGTATGAGAACAAAGTGTGGACCTTGGTTGACTTGCACGATGATCAACAAGCCATCGAGAATAAATGGATCTTCAAGAGGAAGGGCGTGACGATGGTAATGTTTGTCTACAAAGCGCAACTTGTTGCGAAAGGTTTCGACAAGTTCAAGGGTTGACTACGACAAGACTTTCTACTTTGTAGCGATGCTTAAGTCTGTCCAAATCATGTTAGAAATTGCCGTATTTTATGATTATGAAATTTGGCAAATGGATGTCAAAAGCGCATTCTGAATGGATTTACGGAAGAAGAGTTGTATATGATGCAACGAGAAGGTTTTGTCAATCAAAGGATGCTAACAAAGTGTGCAAGCTCCAATGATCCATTTATGGACTGGTGCAAGCCTCTCGGAGTTGGAATAAGCGTTTTGATAGTGTGATCAAAGCATATGGTTTTACGGACTTTGGAGAAGCTGTATTTACAAGAAAGTGAGTGGGAGCTCTGTAGCATTTCTAATATTATATGTGGATGACATATTGTTGATTGGAAATGATATAGAATTTCTGGATAACAAAGGATACTTGAATAAAAGTTTTTCTATGAAAGACCTCGGTGAAGCTTCTTATATATTGGGCATCAAGATCTATATACATAGATCAAGACGCTTAATTGGACTTCCACAAAGCACATACCTTGATAAGATTTTTAAGAAGTTCAAAATGGACCAGTCAAAGAAAGGGTTCTTGTCTTTGTTGCAAGGTGTGAAGTTGAGTGAGACTCAATGCCCGACCACTGCAGAAGATAGAGAGAAAATGAGAGTCATTCCCTATGCTTCAGCCATAGGTTCTATCATGTATGCAATGCTGTGTGTACGGACCGATGTGTGAGTTGCTATAAGTATAATAGGGAGGTACCAAAGTAATCGAGGTGGATCCTTTGGACAGCGGTCAAGCACATCTGAAATACGAAAAGGACTAAGGATATGTTTCGTTTATGGAGGTGACAAAGAGCTGAAGTGCGTAAATGGTTACGTTGATGCAAGCTTTGACCTTGATCCGGATGACTCTAAGTCACAAATCGGATCGTGTTTTATTGAGCAGTGGGTGTCGGTTAGTGCAGTTCTAGGCAAAGTGTTAATGGCGGGATCTCGTGTGTAGTGGAATACATAGCTGCTTCAGGAGCAGCAAATGAAGGAGTTCTGGATGAAGGAGTTCATATCCGATCTAGGTGTCATACCTAGTGCATCGGGTCCAAGGAAAATCTTTTGTGACAATACTGGATCAATTGCCTTGGCGAAGGAATCCAGGTTTCACAAGAGAACCAAGCACATCAAGAGACGCTTCAATTCCATCCATCATCAAGTGTCGGAAGGGGACATAGAGATTTGCAAGATATATACGGATCTGAATGTTGCAGACACATTGACTAAGCCTCTCTCACGAGAAAAACATGATCAACACCAAGACTCCATGGGTGTTAGAATCATTACAATGTAATCTTGATTATTGACTTTAGTGCAAGTAGGAGATTGAAGGAAATATGCCCTAGAGGCAATAATAAAGTTGTTATTTATATTTCCTTATATCATGATAAATGATTATTATTCATGCTAGAATTGTATTAACCGGAAACTTAATACATGTGTGAATACATAGACAAACAGTATCACTAGTATGCCTCTACTTTGACTAGCTCGTTAATCAAGATGGTTAAGTTTCTAGCCATAGACATGTGTTGTCATTTGATGAACGGGATCACATCATTAGAGAATGATGTGATTGACTTGACCCATCCGTTAGCTTAGCACTTAGATCGTTTAGTTTATTGCTATTTCTTTCTTCATAACTTATACATGTTCCTATGACTATGAGATTATGCAACTCCGAATCTGGGAGGAACACTTAGTGTGCTATCAAGCGTCACAACATAAGCTGGGTGATTGTAAAGATGCTCTATAGGTGTCTCCGATGGTGTTTGTTGGGTTGGCATAGACCGAGATTAGGATTTGTCACTCCGTGTTACGGAGAGGTATCTCTGAGCCCTCTGGTAATGCACATCACTATAAGCCTTGCAAGCAATGTGACTAATGAGTTAGTTGCGGGATGATGCATTCTGGAACAAGTAAAGAGACTTGCGAGTAGCGAGATTGAACTAGGTATTGAGATACCGCGATCGAATCTCGGGCGAAGTAACATACCGATGACAAAGGGAACCACGTATGTTGTTATGCGGTTTGACGATAAATATCTTCTAGAATATGTAGGAACCAATATGAGCATCCAGGTTCGCTATTGGTTATGCTTAGGAAGTGAGTCTCGGTCATGTCTACATAGTTCTCAAACCCGTAGGGTCCACAACAACGTTTGATGACGATCGGTATTATGAGTTTATGTGTTTTGATGTACCAAAGGTTGTTGAGTCCGGATGTGATCACGAACATGACGAGTCTCAAAATGGTGAGACATAAAGATTGATATATTGGAAGGCAATGTTTGGACACGGAAGGTTCGAGTGGTTGGGCATTTTCGAGATGTCGGGAGGTTACGGAACCCCGGGAGTTAATGGGCCTTAATGAGCCATGGTGGAAGAGGAGGCGGCCAAGGTGAGGCGCGCCCCCCCCAATCCGAGGTGGGAGGGCTGGCCTGATGTCTACTCATAACCTTCTCCTTGTAGGCGTTGTTGGGCCTCAAGTGCGAGGTTTGTAGGACAGTAGCAAGTTTCCCTCAAGTGGATGACCTAAGGTTTATCAATCCGTAGGGGCGTAGGATGAAGATGGTCTCTCTCAAACAACCTGCAACCAAATAACAAAGAGTCTCTTGTGTCCCCAACATACCCAATACAATGGTAAATTGTATAGGTGCACTAGTTCGGCGAAGAGATGGTGATACAAGTGCAATATGGATGGTAGATATAGGTTTTTGTAATCTGAAAATGTAAAGTGAGCGTCAACGGTATTGCAATGCGTTGAAACAAGGCCTAGGGTTCATACTTTCACCAGTGCAAGTTCTCTCAACAATAATAACATAATTGGATCATATAACTATCCCTCAACATGCAACAAGAGTCACTCCAAAGTCACTAATAGCGGAGAACAAGCGAAGAGATTATGGTAGAATGCGAAACCACCTCAAAGTTATTCTTTCCAATCAATCCGTTGGGCTATTCCTATAAGTGTCAGAAACAGCCCTAGAGTTAGTACTAGAATAACACCTTAAGATACAAATCAGCAAAACCTAATGTCACCTAGATACTCCAATGTCACCTCAAGTATCCAGTGGGCATGATTATCGATATGCATCACACAATCTCAATTCATCTATTCAAACCAACACATAGAACCTCAAAGAGTGCCCCAAAGTTTCTCTGGGAGAATCACGGCGTGTGCCAACCCCTATGTATAGGTTCATGGCGGAACCACAAGTTGATCACCAAAACATACATCAAGTGAATCACGTGATATCCATTGTCACCAGCGATGCATGCGGAAGACATCGTCAAGTGTTCTCAAGTCATTAAAGACTCAATCCGATAAGATAACTTCAAAGGAAAACTCAATCCATTACAAGAGAAGGGGAGAAGAAATATAAGATCAACTATAATAGCAAAGCTCGTGATACATCAAGATCGTGCCAAATCAAGAAGAGAGAGAGAGAGAGAGATCAAACACATAGCTCTTGGTACATACCCTCAGCCCGGTGAACTACTCCCTCCTCGTCATGGAGGCGCAGGGATGATGAAGATGGCCCTTTGGGGAACCCTCGGCGAGTCTTGAACAGGGTCCGATTGGGTTTGGTGGCTCTGAGAGGCTTGGCGGTGGAACTCGAGATCTATTCTCGTCTTGAAGTTTTAGGAGTGCGTGGGTATATATGGGTGAAAGAAGTACATCGGTGGACCTCGGGCTGTCCACGAGGCGGGGGGCGCCCTAGGGGGTGGGTCGCCCCCACCTCGTGGGCAGCCGAGACTCCTAGTGAGCTTCCGGTACTCCGTGGGCTATACGGTCCAAAAATAAGTTAGTGGAGTTTGAGGTCAATTGGACTCCGTTTGATATTCCTTTTCTTTGAAACACTGAAATAGGCAAAAAATAGCAATTACAGGCTGGGCCTCGGGTTAATAGGTTAGTCAAAAATAATATAAAAGTGTAAAATAAAGCCCATAAACATCCAAAGCAGTAGATAATATAGCATGGAGCAATCAAAATTATAGATCGTTGGAGCGTATCAGCCCCCTTCCTTCTCTCCCTCTCCTCTTCCTTCTCCTACTCCAACTAGGAAGGAAACCTACTCCTCTTGGGGTAGGACTCCCCCCTGGCGCGCCATAGAGGGCAGCCCTCCTCCTCCACTCCTTTATATCTGAGGGAGGGCACCCCATAGACACACAAATTGATTTTTTTAGCCATGTGCGGTGCCCCCCTCACAGATTTCCACCTCGGTCATATCGTTGTAGTGCTTGGCGAAACCTGCGTCGGTAACTTCATCAACACCATCATCCTTATTGTCGTCTTGTGAAATTCTCCCTCGACCTCATTTGGATCTAGAGTTAGTGGGACATCATCGAGCTGAGCGATGTGCGAGATCACGGAGGTGTCGTACCTTCCTTTGCTAGGATTGGTGGGATCGTGAAGGCGTGCGACTACATCAACAGCGTTGTCATAAAGCTTCCGCTTTAGGTCTCAGAGTGCGTGAAAACACTCTCCCCTCTTGTTGCTATGCATCACCTAGATAGATCTTGCGTGATCGTAGGAATTTTTTTGAAATTACTGCGTCCCCCAACAGGACTCCACCTCCCAATCGGCCACCAAGGGGCGCCTCCACTAATGGGCCCTAGGGCCCGATATCTCTCCCCTAATAGGCCTTCTAGTATTTTCTTTAGCTCAATGACATTAAATAAATTCCTAGGACCTCACAATAATATTGTAGCCCTTTATAATTTATATTTAAGTCCCCAGAAACAATTTGCACCTATATATTATTTTCCAGTATTTCTCGGTACTCCCTAAAACACTTCCAGTAACCCCGAAATGCTTCAGGTTTATCTTGAAACAATTTCTTTTATTTCCAGAAATTTTCCGGTAATATTTTCTCATATTCCTAACTCCTATAGAACTCAACAGATTGTAATACCTTAAGCGTGTGACCTGATGGCTCCATATTTTACACATCTTTAGAGCTCATTTTTTGCACATTTTCTCTGTATATCAGGTTATATCATGTTCCATTGAGCCAATTATATGTCCATATGCATGATTTCCAATTTCTGTCCTTTTCACCGTGAGCATTGCATAATCTTCATTCTCAGTTGGTTTTTATTAGTTTTCTTTGTATTTATGTGTCTTGTTGGTGAGATGGACTTCCCAAGTACTTAGCACGATGAAAGGAATTCAAGCGATGGACACCCGACCCTAGACATAGCCATTTGAAGGTGGAAAAATCCATTTTCAAATTGCTACAAATGAAGATCTAAAATCAGAAATGGATCGGCGTCATTCATACGAATCCAACAAGGCCAAGAACGTCAAACTCCGAGTTTGTATGAAGAAAGGCGACCGTTTTACCGAAGAGAGGCAGCAGAAGAAATCAGTATGAAAGACGGCGTTCCAAACGACCGCGTGCGGTCGTTTGAGCGCCCGTATGGACTCCAGACAGCGCCAAAAGTTGCCTCTCGTGATGGGATTCTTCGTGGTTTTCTTTCCCACGACTCCCTTGGCCTTCAAGGGATGATTTGGAAGTGGATTGGGCTCATCTAGAGCCCTTGGATCAAAGGAGATGAGCCACATCAAGGGAGGAGGCATTGGGAGAGCTCTTAGATAAACACCCTCAACCCTAGCCGCCGTCATCATTCTCCATCATCACCATTCTCATCTCCAAGTCCAAGCTGCCGCCACATCAAGAACACACCATTGAAGCGTGACCATGGGCCGCCTTGCAGTACGTCACCACCATCATCCACCTCAGCGCCGCCTCCATCACCATCATCATCCTTCTTCCTCCTCCATCACGGTCTCCATGATGGGTTGAAACAACTCTTGAACCCCCCTTATATGTGATGTTATTTGAGTAAGTGTTGGCTATGGGTGGATCGATTAGTAAGTGGTTATCGATATGTGTTGTCTAATTATGTGTGTTGCGTGCTGCATATTTATCTCACGGTTATTTAGTGATGGGAGATGTCCTATCCATTGGCGTAGTTGGAGACATCCAACTCCTCGACCACACATGAAGTATATAAGTGGTTGTGAAACCGATTGACATGTGGCGTGGCAGTGCATATATCTTGAGGAACACAATTATACTAGGAGCACATTTGTCCATAGAACCTAATGCCTTCGTCGTCGGTCCTCAAACCACGAATATCTTTGCGTTAGCCGCCTCGGTATGGGACAAAAGTAGGATGAATGATTTATCTCAACAGCGTGTCTTGAGAGATACTCTTATGTGAGGACCGCCCACAGTAGACCACCGTATCCTATAATGCAGGTATTGACTTAGTCTGGCGTGGCATAGTCGTAAAACCCTAACTCCATTCAGCGCCCGTGCCGAACAAGCTCGTACCTAGATGCCATCAATCTCATCTAAGACATCACATACCTTTCTTAGTTTATTTAAATGCCTTAGTTTAGTATTTATTTTCAGTTCTCTCTAGTTTAGTTTAATTTCTTGTTTTATTTTTCCTTGCAACTTACTTAGTGAGCTATTTCCAAACTCCGGTTTGGGTGTGAGTGTGGTTGTGTTGGTGACAACACAACCTTGAGGATTAATAAGTGCCATCATATTACGCTCCTGTGGATCGACAAACCTTACTTATCACAGAAATTGCTACATAGCCACAGTGAGCGTGCAGGCCATCAAGCTTTTATGGCTCATTTGCGGGAAAATAGTGCCTAGCTATTACTTTCCACTCATACTTAGTTTACTTTTCTTGTTGCATAAATCTAGTAGTCATGTTTTCCGAGATTTCTCTGAATGGACAAATGAAAACTGTGATGGAGGACAAGAGAGACATAAGACAACCATTAGCTATTGAAGGCGAGAAGATAAAGAATGGCTCCAAAAATTGGACAAGTGGGCATCACTAATATGCGAAGAATATTCAATCACTTGTAAAGATTTTGGGAAGAAGGGCATTTCACATATCAATGTAAGTACAATTATGATCGGTGCTAGCAACTTATAATAGTGAAGATAAATGCAATGCTAGTATTGAGGTCATACAAGTTGTACTCTACATGGGTACATGAGGTTTCACAATGAATAGGAGGGCCAAGGGATGATTGCATTGTGCTTCATGGCGCTTATGTACAATTGCATCCTATTAGTCTCTTCGCATTGATAATTTCTGCAATAATGCTTTAGTGATTAGCGTGTGGGAGGCAGTAGCTACGCTTGGGAGAAAAGAATATTCGCATGACTTGCAAGAAAATGAAGAGGAGGATCGCCCCTACCAATGCCATCTCTAGTGATGACTCGATGCCCAAATCCTTGATGAAAAGTCTCGAGGGACTTTGATTGTCTTAATAGATGCTTGAAGTCATTCATAATGATGAGCTATAGTTGCAATCTTCAAAGGGTGAATCACTGGCTCAGCAGAAAATCATGAAGTGTTTGGCCTACTCTCGTGGCCTCGTCCCTCGACGGATCATCTCCAACCACTTCAAGGCAAGCCGGCACAAGACCGGCGTCTTCCTCAAGACCTCGCCAAGCGGTCAAGGCGACACATTGGTTCAACATCAACCTAATGCCGACAAGATACAAGCGGAACAATACATTGAGGGTGCCCAGAGTCCACATGCCTAGCAAACCCAAGTATTTAGGAGTCGGACTCATAAAAGCGAGGCGCAACTATCCTTGAAGCAGATGGAGCACTGCACAGGTTCTCATTCTCGAGCGAAGGACTCCAACTCGAGGCAGCTCGGGGCTCTTGGCGGTGCCATACACCTAGGGTGCGACCTCGAGGAACAAGGTCATCAAGCCGGCCTCGAGCCGGGGAAGCCTAGGCCCCTTGCCACTAACGGTGGGCCTCCTCGGAAGGATATACACTACTTGTACCACAAGACATGTACTCTAGTAGATGACTTGGGGATCAAGCCATACAAACCGACTTGGCCCTTGTAACCTAGCCCTCACCCATCTATACAAAGGGGAGGTAGGGCTCCCAAATCGGCAGCTAATATCTCTCCACCTCTCCATTAGACCTCATCAGATCCAACTCATGTATACTTCATACGAGGCCATACCAATACAATCGACATGCATGATGTAGGGTATTACTCCACCATGGAGGCTGAACACAGGTAAAATCCGTGCCTGTGTAACCCAATCCGATCCTCTATGCACTTAGCCCCATGAGGAACCCTATGCGGTGTCGTGAGTTTCGCTCGTCGACTTCTCTCCCTAGAAACATGCGGACAAAAATCTATTGTTGGGATCTTTGTGATTCCATTTCACGAGATGAACCAAACATGTTTTCGTTTGTTGTATCCCTTCGTTAACAACGCCATCAAATACCGATTACGTTTGCGTTAACGGCGTAAACCAAACACCTCGGGAGTATAACGTAAGCGAACTACCAAACATCATGCGATTGCATCGCGTAGCGATGCGAGCAACCAAGCGGGGCCAGTGCGAAAGGGGATGGACTTGGCCATGGCAGGCGCCTCGAGGGAGGAGATGGCGTCCACATGCCTCCATTGCCCGAAGCATAATAGCATGATTTCTCCTCAACCCTGTCCGTCACTTCTTGAATGCAGCACAAGCTGGAGGGCAAAGCTGCTACAGGGTCCTCACGTGAAGAGAAGTCGAGATGTCGCCGCACCGCCGTCCCGCACCACCATGCCATATGAGACACATCCACCATAGCCCACAGTACGCGCCCATACGAGTAGCCAGGCAGCGAATCCTCCACGAGGGGCGGCTGCATCCACCTTCTACAACCCTGCCGCCCTCACAACAAGGGAATGTAAGCGCCCTGCGGGACCCATAACACATCCATTGCGACCTCGACCAGCCACCTCGTCGCACCTCCGCCCCGGGGAGAAAGGCGACTCCACGCAACACAGGGCCACCGCCACAGCGTGTCGACCACCGGACCAACGCCGGCCAGGGCCCCGTGCCACCCCGTAGCCAGGAGGCGGATCAGGTTGAGCAGACCGAGCCCGCCCTAACGGCCCTGGGGCGGCGCCGCGCTGTACGCACCCTATGATGCAGGCTGAGCTAATGCAGCCTACCAAGCGATGTGCACAACATGTTTTTAGTGCGCATCTACTCAGCTTGCAAGAAAGCAAAAAAGCGATGAAAGATATCAAACACGCCCTAAGTTTGTGGGCGGTGTTGGAAATATGCCCTAGAGGCAATAATAAAAACATTATTATTATATTTCCTTGTTCATGATAATTGTCTTTATTCATGCTATAACTGTATTATCCGGAAATCATAATACTGCGTGTGAATACATAGACTGTCGTCCCTAGTAAGCCTCTAGTTGACTAGCTCGTTGGTCAGCGAGATAGTCATGGTTTCTGACTATGGACATCGGGCGTCATTGACAAGCGGGATCACGTCATTAGGAGAATGGCGTGATGGACAAGACAATCTAAGCATAGCACAAAGATCGTGTAGTTCGTTTTGCTAGAGCTTTTCCAATGTCAAGTATCTCTTCCTTAGGCGTGAGATCGTGTAACTCCGGATCCGTAGGAATGCTTTGGGTGTACCAAGCGTCTGGCGTGGCGGGTGACTATAAAGGTGCATTACGGTATCTCGATAGTGTACATTGGGTTGACACGGATCGAGGCGAGATTTGTCCTCCGTATGGCGGAGAGGTATCATGGGCCCTTTCGGTAATGCATCATCATAATGAGCTCAAAGTGATCAAGTGTGCGGTCACGGGATCATGTATTCTGATGCGAGTAAAGTGACTTGCGTGCTTGAGACTAAGCGGTATTGGGATACCGGCGATCGAGTCTCGGGCAAGTAACATACCGTCGACAAAGGGAATAGCATACGAGGTTGCTTGAACCCTAGACATCGTGGTTCATCCGATGACATCATCGAGGAGCATGTAGGAGCCAACATGGGTATCCAGATCCGCTGTTGGTTATTGACTGAGCGTCGGTCATATGCGCATGTCTCCCGAACGTAGGGTCTACACATAAGGTTCGGTGGCGCTAGGGTTAATAGGAAGACTTGTATGTGATTACGAATGTTGTTGAGTCCGGATGAGATCCCGGACGTCACGAGGAGTTCGGAATGGTCGGAGGTAAAGATTTATATATGGGAAGTCATCAAGCGGACAGGAAAAGTTTGGTCACATCGGTTTATGGAGGTCCCGGAAGGTTAGGAGGACCACGGGAGGGCCACCTTTTGGGGGCCACTTGGGCTGCGTGGGGCAGCCAGCCCCTCATGGGCTGGGCGCACCCCTCCCTATGGCCCATGCGCCTAGGGTTGAGGGAAACCCTAAGGCGCGCCCTTGCAGGGGGCAAGCCCCCTCCCCTAACCCGCCCCCTCTAGATGCATCTAGAGGGGCACCTCCTCCTTTCCCCTATAAATAGAGGGTGAGGGGAGGGCTGCACACACCATTGAGCGCAGCCCTCCCTCCCAACACCTCTCCTCCTCCATCGCTTGGCGAAGCCCTGCGGATCTGATCCCTTCATCGCATCCATCCGCCGTCGTGCTGCCATTGGGTGATCTTCCTCAACCTCTCCTTCCTCCTTGCTGGATCAAGGCAGAAGAGGAGCAGCGTAAATCCCGTCGCGTGTGTTGAGCAGCGGAGGTGCTGTCCGTTCAGCACTTGGTCATCGGTGATCGGAATCACGTTGGGAGCGTCTTCATCATCACCACTCCTTCCATCGCTTCCGTACTCGATCTACAAGTGGTATGTAGATGCAAACTCTCTCTAGTAACTCGTTGTAGTAGAACTCATAGATGGATCTTGGTGAAACCGTAGGAAAATTTTAATTTTCATAGCGTTCCCCAACAGTGGTATCGAGCTAGGTTTATCGTAGTTCTCTTTGCCTGAGTAGAACACAATTTAGTTGTGGGCGTGGATCTTGTCAATTTACTTGCGTTACTAGTCTTATCTTGCTTCCGCGGTATTGTGGGATGAAGCGGCCGGACCAACCTTACGTACACTTACGTGAGACCGGTTCCACCGACTAACATGCACTAGTTGCATAAGGTGGCTGGCGGGTGTCTGTCTCTCCTACTTTAGTTGGGCGGATTCGATGAAAAGGGTCCTTATGAAGGGTAAATAGAAGTTGACAAGATCACGTTGTGGTTATTAATAGGTAAGAAAAGCGTTCTTGCTAGAACCCAATTGCAGCACGTAAAGATGCAACAACAATTGAGGGCGTCTAACTTGTTTTTGCAGCAATTGTCATGTGATGTGATATGGCCAAGTTGTGATGAATGATGAATGACATATTGTGATGTATGAGATCATGTTCTTGTAATAGGAATCACGACTTGCATGTCGATGAAGTATGACAACGGCGAGAACCATAGGAGTTGTCTTTATTTTGTATGACCTGCGTGTCATTGAAGAGCAGCCATGTAACTTATTTTACTTTATAGCGTTCCTAGAAAACCAAGCTGAAAGAAAGATGGCGGCAACTATCACGGATTGGGTCGGGAACTTGAGATCATCCTCATAGCTGCCGGGAAACAATATGTCCTAGAGGACGCTAGGTGGCAGCTCCGTCGAAGAACCAAGACATTATGAATGCTTGGCGGTCTCGTCGATGATTACTCCCTCGTTTAGTGCGGCATAGCTACGACTTAGGCAGGGGCTCCAAAAGCGTTTTGAGCATCCACGGAGCATATGAGATGTTAGAGGAGCTGAAACTTGTTTTCAAGCTCACGCCGGAATTAGAGATATGACATCTCCGACAAGTTCTATAGTTGTAAGATGGAGAAAAGCAGTTACGTCGGTGAGCATATTAAGAACATGTCACAGGTTGCACTGCCGTATGACCAATTGAATATTAACCTCCACGATGAGGCGGTCATTGTGAGAATCCTCAATCGCTCCCACCAAGCTACAAGAGCTTTGTGATGAACTACAACATGGGGATGGTGAAGACAATCCACGAAGTATTCTCTATCTTGAAGTCGGCCGAGGTTGAGATCAGAAAAGAACATCAAGTGTTGATGGTCAATAAGACCACTAAGTTCAAGAAGGGCAAGGGCAGAAGAACTTCAAGAAGGGCGGACAAGGAGGTTGCAGCGCCCGGTAAACAAGTTCTTGGGAAGAAGTCAAAGAATGGACCCAAACCGAGGCTGAGTGCTTTTATTGCAAGGGAGGGAGTCCTGGGCGGGCGCCCCAAATACTTAGCGGACAAGAAGGTAAGCAGCGCAAAGGTATATTTGATATACATGTAATTGATGTGTACTTTGCCGATTACTCGTAGTAACTCTGGGTATTTGATCTGGTGCCGTTGCTCATATTTGTAATTCACATCGGGAGCTGCGGAATAAGCGGAGCGGCAAGGGCGAGGTGACGATCTTGGCGTCGGGAATGGTTCAGTCGATGTGATCGCCGTCGACACGCTACCTCTTCATTTACCTCTGGGATTAGTTATGAACCTTAATAATTGTTATTTGGTGCCAAGTTTGAGCATGAATATTGTATCGGATCTTGTTTAATGCAAGATGGCTACTCATTTAAATCCGAGAATAATGGTTGTTCTATTTATATGAGAGATATGTATTATGGTCATGCTCCAGATGGTCGATGGTTTATTCTTAATGAATCTCGGCGTAGTATTACACATGTTTATAGTGTGAATACCAAAGATGTAAAGTTGATAACGATAGTCCCACATACTTGTGTACTTTGCCGCCTTGGTCACATTGGTGTCAAGCGCATGAAAAAGCTCCATCTTGATGGACTTTTGAGTCTTTAGATTATGAATCATTTGACACATGCGAACCATGCCTCATGGGCAAGATGACCAAGACTCCGTTCTCGGAACAATGGGCGAGCAACCAACTTGTTGGAAATCATACATACCGATGTATGCGGTCAATGAGCGTTGAGGCTCATGGAGGATATCGTTATGTTCTCACTCTCACAGATGACTTGAGTAGATATGGGTATGTCTACTTGATGAAACACAAATCTGAGACCTTTGAAAAGTTCAAGGAATTTCAGAATGAAGTAGAGAATCAGCGTGACGAAAGATAAAATTCTTACGATCGGATCGTGGAGGAGAATATTTAAGTCACGAATTTGGTACACTTAAGAAAATGTGGAATCGTTTCACAACTAACGCCGCTGGAACACCTCGGCGTGAGGGTGTGTCGAGCGTCGTGTCGCACTCTATTGGATATAGTGCGGTCTATGATGTCTCTTCTTGATTTACGCTATCATTTTGGGGATCGCTCTAGAGACAGCTACATTCACTTTAAATAGGGCACCGTCTAAGTCCGTTGAGGCGACACACGTATGAATTATGGTTTGGAAAGAAACCTAAGCTATCGTTTCTAAAAGTTTGGGGATCGATGCTTATGTCAAGAAACTTCAACTGGCTCGAACCCAAATCGGAAAAATCGTCTTCATAGGATACCCTAAAGAAACCATTGGGTATACCTTCTACTTAAGATCCGAGGGCAAGATCTTTGTTGCCAAGAGCGGAACCTTTACGGAAAAAGTTTCTCTCGAAAAGAAGTAAGTGGGAGGAAAGTAGAACTTCGATGAAGTACTACCTCTTGAGCAGGATAGTAGTGCATCTCGGGAAAATGTTCTGTGATGCAGCGTCGCTTCAACTCCATCCGTGAAAATGTTAGGGATGGAGACATAGAAATTTGTAAAGTGCATACGGATCTGAATGTGCAGATCCGTTGACTAAACTTCTCTTCAGGGCAAAACATGATCAACACGAACTCTATGGTGTTGATTCATCACAATGTAAACTAGATTATTGACTCTAGTGCAAGTGGGAGACTATTGGAAATATGCCCTAGAGGCAATAATAAAAGCATTATTATTATATTTCCTTGTTCATGATAATTGTCTTTATTCATGCTATAAGCTGTATTATCAAATCATAATACGTGTGAATACATAGACTACAATCGTCCTAGTAAGCCTCTAGTTGACTAGCTCGTTGGTGACGAGATAGTCATGGTTTCTGACTATGGACATCGGATGTCATTGACAAGCGGGATCACGTCATTAGGAGAATGGCGTGATGGACAAGACAATCTAAGCATAGCACAAAGATCGTGTAGTTCGTTTTGCTAGAGCTTTTCCAATGTCAAGTATCTCTTCCTTAGACCGTGAGATCGTGTAACTCCGGATACCGTAGGAATGCTTTGGGTGTACCAAGCGTCTGGCGTGGCTGGTGACTATAAAGGTGCATTACGGTATCTCGAAAGTGTACATTGGGTTGACACGGATCGAGGCGAGGATTTGTCACTCCGTTATGCGGAGAGGTATCCTAGGCCCACTTCGGTAATGCATCATCATAATGAGCTCAAAGTGATCAAGTTATGCAGTCACGGGATCATGCATTCTGATGCGAGTAAAGTGACTTGCGATAGCGAGACTAAGCGGTATTGGGATACGCGATCGAGTCTCGGGCAATAACATACCGTCGACAAAGGAATAGCATCGAGGGTTGCTTGAACCCTGACATCGTGGTTCATCGATGACATCATCGAGGAGCATGTAGGGACCAACATGGGTATCAGATCCGCTGTTGGTTATTGACTGAGCGTCGGTCATATCGCATGTCTCCCGAACCGTAGGTCTACACATAAGGTTCGGTGGCGCTAGGGTTAATAGGAAGACTTGTATGTGATTACGAATGTTGTTGAGTCCGGATGAGATCCGGACGTCACGAGGAGTTCGGAATGGTCGGAGGTAAAGATTTATATATGGGAAGTCATCAAGCGGACAGGAAAAGTTTGGTCAATCGGTTTATGGAGGGTCCAGGAAGGTTAGGAGGACCACGGGAGGCCACCCTTTTGGGGGCCACTTGGGCTGCGTGGGGCAGCCAGCCCCTCATGGGCTGGGCACCCCCCCTTGCCCTCGCCTAGGGTTGAGGAAACCCTAAGGCGCCCCTTCAGGGGCCCTCCCTTAACCGCCCCCCTCTAGATGCATCTAGAGGGGGCCCCTCTCCTTTCCTATAAATAGAGGGTAGGGGAGGCTGCACACACATTGAGCGCAGCCTCCCTCCCAACACCTCTCCTCCTCGCATCGCTTGGCGAAGCCTGTGAGATCTGATCCCTTCATCGCATCACGCCGTCGTGCTGCCATTGGAGTGATCTTCCTCAACCTCTCCTTCCTCCTTGCTGGATCAAGGCGAAGGAGGCCGTAAATCGTCGGTGTGTTGAGCGGAGGTGCTGTCCGTTCAGCACTTGGTCGCCGGTGATCGGAATCACGTTGGGAGCGTCTTCATCATCACCACTCCTTCGACGCTTCCGTACTCGATCTACAAGTGGTATGTAGATGCAAACTCTCTCTATAACTTCGTTGCTAGTAGAACTCATAGATGGATCTTGGTGAAACCGTGGGAAAAATTTTAATTTTCTGCAGCGTTCTACAGGTGGCATCGAGCTAGGTCTATCGTAGTTCTCTTTGCGAGTAGAACACAATTTAGTTGTGGGGTGGATCTTGTCAATTTACTTGCGTTACTAGTCTTATCTTGCTTCCCGGTATTGTGGGATGAAGCGGCGGACCAACCTTACGTCACTTCGTGAGACCGGTTCCACCGACTAACATGCACTAGTTGCATAAGGTGGGTGGCGGGTGTCTGTCTCTCCTACTTTAGTTGGGGATTCGATGAAAGGGTCCTTATGAAGGGTAAATAGAAGTTGACAAGATCACGTTGTGGTTATTCGTAGGTAAAAGCGTTCTTGCTAGAACCCAATTGCAGCCACGTAAAGATGCAACAACAATTGAGGGCGTCTAACTTGTTTTTGCAGCAATTGTCATGTGATGTGATATGGCCAAGTTGTGATGAATGATGAATGACATATTGTGATGTATGAGATCATGTTCTTGTAATAGGAATCACGACTTGCATGTCGATGAGTATGACAACGGCGAACCATAGGAGTTGTCTTTATTTTTGTATGACTGCGTGTCATTGAAGAGCATCATGTAACTTACTTTACTTTATTGCTAAGCGGTTAGCCATAGAAGTAAAGTAGTCGTTGGCGTGCAACTTCATGGAGGCACAATGATGGAATCATGGTGTCATGCGGTGACAAGATGATCATGGAGCCCAAGATGGAGATCAATGGAGCTTTATGATATTGGCCATATCATGTCACTACTATATAATTGCATGTGATGTTTATTATGTTTATACATCTTGTTTACTTAGAGCGACGGTAGTAAATAAGATGATCCCTTACAACAATTTCAAAAGTGTTTCCCCTAAGCGTGCACCGTTGCTAAAGTTAAATGGTTTCTAAGCACCACGTGATGATCGGGTGTGATGGATTCTTACGTTCACATACAGCGGGTGTAAGACAGATTTACCCGAAAACACTTAGGGTTTACTTGCGAGCCTAGCATGTACAGACATGGCCTCGGAACACGGAAGAAAGGTCGAACACGAGTCGTATGGAAGATCGATCAACATGAGAATGTTCACCGGCGAGACTAGTCCGTCTCCACGTGATGATCGGACCGGCCTTAGTCGACTCGGATCGTGTAACACTTAGATGACTAGAGGATGTCTAATCTGAGTGGGAGTTCATTTAAATAATTTGATTAGATGAACTTAATTATCATGAACTTAGTCTAAAACTTTTGAATGATATGTCTTGTAGATCAAATGGCCACGCTCATGTCAACGAACTTCAGCGTTCCTAGAAAACCAAAATGAAAGATGATGGCGGCAACTATCAATTGGGTCCGGAACTTGAGATCATCCTCATAGCTGCCGAAACAATATGTCCTAGAAGGACCGCTAGGTGGCGCTCCGTCGAAGAACCAAGACATTATGAATGCTTGGCAGTCTCGTCTTGATGATTACTCCCTCGTTTATCGGCATGCTTCTGACTTAGGCAAGGGGCTCCAAAAGCGTTTTGAGCATCACGGAGCATATGAGATGTTGAGGAGCTGAAACTTGTTTTCCAAGCTCACGCCGGTCGAGAGATATGACATCTCCGACAAGTTCTATAGTTGTAAGATGGAGAAAACAGTTACATCGGTGAGCAATTACGAAGATATGCAGGTTGCACAACCGTATGACCCGTGAATATTAACCTCCGATGAGGCGGTCATTGGGAATCCTCATCGCTCCCACCAAGCTACAAGAGCTTTGTGATGAACTACAACATCAGAGGGATGGTGAAGACCATTCTGAAGTATTCTCTATCTTGAAGTCGGCGAGGTTGAAATCAGAAAGAACATCAAGTGTTGATGGTCAATAAGACCACTAAGTTCAAGAAGGGCAAGGGCAAGAAGAACTTCAAGAAGGGCAAGGAGGTTGCGCCCGGTAACAAGTTGGGAAGAAGTCAAAAATGGACCCAAACCGAGGTGAGTGCTTTTATTGCAGGGAGGGAGTCCTTTGGAGCGGAATGCCCCAAATACTTAGCGGACAAGAAGGCCACCAAAGGTATATTTGATATACATGTAATTGATGTGTACTTTCGATTACGTAGTAACTCGGGTATTTGATACGGTGCCGTTGCTCATATTTGTAACTCACGCGGGAGCTGCGGAATAAGCGGAAGCAAGGGCGGGTGACGATCTGGCGTGGGAATGGTTCAGTCGATGTGATCGCCGTCGACGCTACCTCTTCATTTACCTCGGGATTAGTTATGAACCTTAATAATTGTTATTTGGTGCCAAGTTTGAGCATGAATATTGTATCTGGATCTTGTTTAATGCAAGATGGCTACTCATTTAAATCCGAGAATAATGGTTGTTCTATTTATATGAGAGATATGTTTTATGGTCATGCTCAGATGGTCAATGGTTTATTCTTAATGAATCTCGGGTAGTATTACACATGTTTATAGGTGAATACCAAAAGATGTAAAGTTGATAACGATAGTCCCACATACTTGTGTACTTTGCCCCTTGGTCACATTGGTGTCAAGCGCATGAAAAGCTCCATCTTGATGGACTTTTGGAGTCTTTAGATTATGAATCATTTGACCATGCGAACCATGCCTCATGGGCAAGATGACCAAGACTCCGTTCTCGGAACAATGGGCGAGCAACCAACTTGTTGGAAATCATACATACCGATGTATGCGGTCCAATGAGCGTTGAGGCTCGGGAGGATATCGTTATGTTCTCACTCTCCGAGATGACTTGAGTAGATATGGGTATGTCTACTTGATGAAACACAAATCGAGACCTTTGAAAAGTTCAAGGAATTTCAGAATGAAGTAGAGAATCAGCGTGACGAAAGATAAAATTCTTACGATCGGATCGTGGAGGAGAATATTTAAGTCAAATTTGGTACACACTTAAGAAAATGTGGAATCGTTTCACAACTAACGCCTTTGGAACACCTCGGTAATGGGTGTGTCGAGCGTATGTCCACTCTATTGGATATGGTGCGGTCTATGATGCTCTTCTGATTTACGCTATCATTTGGGGATCGCTCTAGAGACAGCTACATTCACTTTAAATAGGGCACCGTCTAAGTCCGTTGAGGCGACACCGTATGAATTATGGTTTGGAAAGAAACCTAAGGTATCGTTTCTAAAAGTTTGGGGATCGATGCTTATGTCAAGAAACTTCAACTGAAAGCTCGAACCCAAATCGGAAAAATCGTCTTCATAGGATACCCTAAAGAAACCATTGGGTATACCTTCTACTTAAGATCGAGGCAAGATCTTTGTTGCCAAAGCGGAACCTTTACGGAAAAAGTTTCTCTCGAAAAAGTAAGTGGGAGGAAAGTAGAACTTCGATGAAGTACTACCTCTTGAGCAGGATAGTAGTGCACTCGGAAAATGTTCTGTGATGCCTACACCAAGGGAAAATTCATGATGATGA